>PVJC01019817.1:0-28650 GCA_004026665.1 Murina feae | reverse complement strand
AGGCAGCAGGGGACGGGTGAGTGGGAAAGAGTTGGCGGCCTGCTTGGCGGCTTCCCAGGTCCCTTCCGGGGATCAGGGAGCAGGAAAAGGCTGGCCTGACCACGAGGCAGGGTTTTCCCTGCTTTCTGGTGGATGGAGGAAGATGGGCAGTAGGCAAGCTTGGGAGGCAGGCAGCACCCAGCCCTGGTCACAACTCAAAAAAGAGAACAACAGGCAGGGGAGGGCAAGAGTCTGAGAGATTAACATAGAGGGGGTGCCTGCTCCAAGCCTCCACGGTGTGCCTGGGTGCAGGCCCCCAGCAGGTAGACACACACAGGAGGACTGCTCCGAGCCTCAGATGAGGCCTGGGGCAGGTCCCCAGTGGTGACACACACACACACACACACACACACACACACACACTAAAGGCGCCTGGCAGACTGGGGTCATCATAGGACATCCACTGAGGGGTCCCAGACTGTGAGAGGGCACAGGCTGGGCTGAGAGACTTCCTCCACCCCGAGTGCACAAATTTTTGTGCACCGGGCCCCTAATATATATATATATATATATATATATATATATATATATATATATATATATATATATATGCATATATGCATATATATGCATATATATGCATATATATGCATATACATGTATACTATTACTCAGACATAAAAAAGAATGTAATATTGCCATTTAGGACAACATGCATGGACCAAAAGGATGTTATGCTAAGTGAAATAAGATAAAGAAAACTACTGTTTGATCTCACATGTGCAATCTAAACCAACAAAACAAACAAAACAGAAATACACCCTGTAGCTACAGAGAACAAACTGATGGTTGCCAGAAGGTAGTTGAGGAGAGGGATGAAATAAAGAATATGAGTAGGAAATGCAAACTTCCAGTTATAAAATATGTAAGCCACAGGGAATGTGTTAATTATTATAATAACTTTGCTTGGTGACAGATGGTTACTAGACTCTTCATTGTGAACCCATCATAAGATATGTAAACGTCAAACCTCTATGTCATACACCTGAAAGTAATACATTTTGTGCCAAGTAGACATTAACAAAAAAAGTAAAAATGAACAAAGCAGTGCTTTGGCCTTCACATATTGCCATATGAGAATATGATGCTTTGGAGCCATAGCCGATTACTGACCAGGAAAGCAGACATAATCACTGACACCCTCACAGATGAATGAGGGACAACACCTGGGATCTTTATGCCATCACAGCGCCACCAAAACAATCCTGGTTTCTATTGTTTCAGCCTCTAATTAGGCCACCTGTTATTATCTGAAGCTGACAGCAATCCACCTGATAAGTTCCCAAGGTCTACAAGGTAAGATCTAGTCCTTCCTGTAGTACTAAAGGCTTTCATAAGCTGCCTCAGCTAAGCACTCACCTCATTCCCACCATTCCCATAGCGCACATTTTCATATTGAAACAGTACTGCTCATGAATCCCATAAACTTCAAGTGTACATCTTAGCTCTTACCCTGCTGTTCCTGCTGCCTAATGTGTAATCGCAATACCTGTTCCCCCTGCCAAACACAATTCTTCTGCCCCTTTACCTGGCACACTTCTCCTCCATCTGCATGCTTACTTTAAATCCCACTCACATTTTTATTTTATTTTTATTTTTGTCATGTGTATGTGTATGAATTTTAGAGGACACTTATTCAAGCTGGGGATAGTGAAACAAGAAAGGGATGGGGAAATGAACGTAGGCCCATAATATTCAGACAAAAGAGGGTCTTGGGGACAGGTTCAGAGTGTTTTCCCGGGATAAACTGCCACTGACCATTGTTGCTCTGGTTGTAAGCCTCCTGGGGTCCCTCTGAGTTTAGGAGATGCATCCCTGTGGGAAAAGAAAGGGAGGAAGGCTTGGACGTGCAAGCACACCTTTATTTTTATTTAATTTTTAACTACTTTAAGTAAAAAAATTGATTAGAGAGAAAAGGAGAGACCTTTGGCTCGTTGTTCCACTTATTTCTGTGTTCATTGGTTGGTTCTGGTATGTACCACAACCAGCGATGAAACCCATAACTTTCGCATAGTGGTAACAATGCTTTAAGTACTGACCTACAGGGCCTAGACCTCACCCACATTTTTAAACCCTAATTCTCATCATGGACTTAAAGTGGCTGGCACATACTACACATCAATAAAAAATAATAAATAATGATAATTATTAGTGCATTCTACCACCTGGTAAGCACTGAATAAAGTATAGTAAGTAATAGGAATGACAATGACAACAGATTCTTAGAGGGCAGGGACTGTGTTTTTAAAATATTTCAATTCCGCAACATCAGAATAGAATTCAGTACCTAAAAGGCACCTGAGAGCTAAATAATAGACCATTAAGCATACAAATTAAGAATTAAATTTTGAAAATTCTGATTAAAAAAAAAACAAACAAAAAACTAAAATAAACCAGGGACAGCCCTCTCATATTATGAGAAACTTCAGGGTCAAAACACCATTTCATCCTTGTATTTCCTAAAAGTTGCAAAATCAACCTACACAAGTCCTCTGATGAAGGTGTACCAAGTGCAAGGTGTCTCCATACATTTCCGATTGCACAGTGAACTAGGTGCCACATCTGGGTAGCACACTGGCATTTTTGTCATTGCGTAACACCTTTGGACTTTTATTATAATTTGTAGAGTCCTGAATTGGGTTATCTGAATACTTATTATGATTACCTTCTGAACAATGGTAACTGAGCATCTTGTTCTAAAGAAATTACAATGTCCTGACAATTATCCAACAAACAGAAGGAAACATCTTGTTCTAATGAATCAACATATCTCATTTTGCTTTGACCTCTGAGGAATAAAGTTGATAATAGTGAGATCTTGTTGGCATTATATATAAAATACTCTGATTCTCAACAGGTTTTGCCGTTCTGACGTCTGTGCTATTGGTAAGTATCTTTGAAAAACAACTTCATTGGGCCCTGCCAGCACAGTTCAGTAGTTGATCATTGACCTGTGAAACTGGAGGTCAAAGTTTGATTCATGGTCAGTGAATAGGCCCCCTTTGCAGTCTTGATCCTCAGTGTGGGGTGTGCAGGAGGCAGTGGATCAATAATTATCTCTCATCATTGATGTTCCTATGCCTCTCCCTACACCTTCTTCTCTGAAATCAAGAAAAATAATCTCATTGGGACTGTTGCACACTAAGTGTTGTAGGTCTTATTGTTTGCCATTTGTTTGTGGGACCAGGAAAGTATTGTTGAGTTCCCAGTTTTAGTGACTTTTTTAGTGAGACAAATCACTATGTAAAAACAGGTTTTCATTTACTGAATGTAATCCACTGGCTGTAGAAACTAAACCAAAGATCCATTTTTAGAACAAGTCCAAGTTGTTACAACGTGAAAATAGAGGAAACATAGAACAGCATAACTTAAAGTCATTTTTCTTTTTTACATAAAGATATCATATAGAATTTTAGGGGTCAGGACTAAATAAATGAACCTCTTTTCAAACAATATTGCCCCAGATTTTAAAATTACCTATAATTAACTGTTTTAATAATGCTGAATACTATTCCATTAAGACAGAGATTAAGAAAAACCATACATGCAACTTGTACATTGTTTGGTGGGTCTTTTTTATTGCTCTTTCATTAGCAAAACTCACTCTTAATTCATCCATGGTAGGATCACCAAGAGTAACTCACTATCAGAAGTCTTACCAAGATTGCTACCTTTGGAAGGTCTTATAGGCCTTTCTTCTTTATATTTTGAAGTTAGTTGTTGCTTGCTATCAGTGAAAAAAAATGGTGAGAAATAATATTACTATGTTAATACAAACATAAAAATATTTCCCTAATATTGTAAATTCTTAGAATATTTCAGATATCAGAGTCAATATTAGAACTTTAATTCTACTATACACTTCAAATTTGTAAGTTCTACAAACTTCTTATGAAGCATGTAATTTTTCTTTTAAAAAAAAGGCACAAAGCAATCTTTATTTGGGGGTAATATAGTTTGGTGAATTAATTAGAGTTAACTTGACTTAATGGCAAGTCTCTTGAACTCAGACATCCCTGTTCTATAACCAACAGCTATTTGTTCTCAAACAAGTCACTTTTCTGTGGCTCAAGGTCCTCCTCTACAAAATAACAGTCTTACTGTCTTACTTTTGAAGGTTCTTTGGAAAATTAAATGAGATAATACAGCAAAAAGAGATGCTTGGAGAAACAGCAAGGCAAAGGAAAAATCTCTTCATGAGCTTTATTTTTTCAAACTATTTTAGAATCCCAATGAAATTCGAAGGTGGGTTTTCCATAGTTTCTAACATTCAAATGTTGCAGTTCTCAGAAAATATTAACTAGAGGCCCAGTGCACAAAATTTGTGCACTAGGGGCAGGGGTCTCTCAGCCTGGCCTGTGTCCTCTCACAGTCTAGGATCACTCAGGGGATGTCTGACTGCTGGCTTAGGCCTGCTTGGGAGCGGGCCTAAGCTGGCAATCGGTCATCCTTAGTGCTGCTGCAGAGGTAGGAGAGGCTCCCACCACTGCCACTATGCTTGCTAGCCATGAGCCCAGTTAGGGCTTCTGGCTGAGTGGCACTCCCCATGTGGGAGCTCACTAACTACCAGGGGAAAGCTCCTGTGTTAAGGTTCTGCCCCCTGGTGGTCAATGTGTTTCATAGCGATAGGTCATTCTGCCATTTGGTTTATTTGCATATTAACCTTTTATTATATAGGATGGAACTACTTGACAGTCAGTGTGCCCCAATAAGGGATCCCAGATTGAAGGAGGGCACAGGCCAGGCTGAGGGACCCCACTGGTGCACAATCGAAGCCGGGGAAGGAAGTGGAGGTTTGGTCAACCAGGGAGAGACTGCAGGAGGTCTCTAGGGCATGTCCAGCCCGTCTTGCTCAGTCCCAACTTGCTGGGCCCCAGCAGCAAGCTAACTGAACAGTTAGTCGCCCCTGGGATGCCTGAACAGCCTGGGTGAGAGGCTGATGGCTATTTGCAGACTGGCCACAGCCCCTTCAGGTTGAGGTGTCCTGCTGGGGTTCCTGGACAGCCTAGGTGAGGGGCTGATGGCTGATGCCCGCTGGTGGTAAGTGCACACCATAGCGAACAGTTGAGCAGCCTTAGCATATCATTAGCATATTATGCTTTGATTGCTTGAATGGACAACCAGACAACCAGACACTTAGCATATTAGGCTTTTATTATATAGGATTTTAGTTATTACCTACTAATAACCAAAAAATTTGTGCACTCAGTGAGGCAGATCCCTCAGTCAGGCCTGTGCCCTCTTGCAGTCTGGGACCCCTTGGGGAATGTCCACCTGCTATCTTAGGCCCGCTCCCCGGTAATCAGGCCTAAGTTGGCAGTCAAGACATCCCTCTGGCAGCCCGGGAGCCCTCAGGGAATGTCCACTTGCCAGCGGGGAGTAGGCCTAAGCTGCAGTCGGACATCCTTAGCACTGCTGAGGAGGCAGGAGAGGCTCCCACCACCACCGCTGTACTGGCAGCCATCAGCCTGGCTTGTGGCTGAGCAGAGCTCCCCCTGTGGGAGTGCACTGACCACCAGCGGCAGATCCTGCATTGAGTATCTGCCCCCTGGTGGTCAGTGTGTGTCATAGTGGCCAGTCATTCCCAGTGGTTCTGCTATAAGGGTCAATTTGCATATTACCCTCTTATTATATAGGATAGAGGCCTGGTGCATGGGTGGGGGCCAGCTGATTTGCTCTGAAGGGTGTCCCAGATCAGAGTGGGGGTTGTGTTCGAGTGCCTGGCCAGCCTAGGTGAGGGGCTGAGGGCCATTTTCAGACTGGCCACACCCCCTTCAGGGTGGGGGTTTCCTGCTGGGGTGCCTGGCCAGCCTGAGTGAGGGGATGATGGCTATTTGCAGGCTGGCCAAGCCCCCCAGCAGGCACCCTCACCCCATGAGGGTGGGGCCATCCTGGGTGAGGGGTTGATGGCTGTTTGCAGCCTGGCCAAGCCCTCCAGCAGGGACCCTCACCCCATGAGGGTGGGGCCATCCTGAATGAGGGGCTGATGGTTCTTTTCAGGATGGCCACAGCTCCTTCAGGGTGGGGGTCCCACTGGGGTGCCTGGCCAGCCTGGGAGAGGGGCTGATGGCTGTTTGTAGGCTGGCCACAGCCCCTTCATGATGGGTGTCCCCCCCTGGGATGCCTGGACAGCCTGGGTGAGAGGCTGATGGCTGTTTGCAGACTGGCCACAGCCCCTTCAGGGTAGGGGGTCCTGCTTGGGTGCCTGGCCAGCCTGGGTGAGGGGCTGATGGCTGTTTGCAGGCTGGCCACAGCCCTCAGCAACCCAAGCTTCCAGCGATGCTGGCTGGAAGCAAGTATTTGGGTTTTATTTATCTTCTATAATTGAAACTTTATTGCTTTGTTAAGAGGCCACAGCTGGCCAGGCAGGAGGGAAGCTTAGCTTCCTCCATCACAGGGGCAACCAAGCCTTCTGTTTGCTCTAGCTCTGTGGCTGCTGGCCACCAATTTAGTTGGGTTAATTTGCATATAGTCACTCTGATTGGCTGGTGGGCAGGGCTTGGGATATAGCAGAGTGACGTAATTAGCATATTACTCTTTTATCAGATTAGATTATTTCTTTGTGATTTGTAATTCAGGGTGTTTCAGCTACTATATAACTTGCAACAAAATGTCTATTATCTCATGAAGTTAGATAAAACAATGCTCCCGTATTTTTGTTGTGAATCATACCAACTGCAGAAAACTAATAGAAATCAGGTCCTGGCCTGGAGCACTATGATCCCTTCCTTATCTACTCACACCGTGAACCAGCAGATCTTTATGAGAATGATGGGTAACATCCCTGTCCACACCCAATTGGCTTGGATGATAGAATCCTACTTGTCACTCATGGGTACTGATGAGTCATGGATGGGGTCTTAGCAATTATAAGGACCAATTACCTACTCTTGAATCAAAGCTTCCTAACTGGCTTCCATGTGAGGTATAATTTAAAGTAATTTGAAACCTGAAGTAAATTCAACTCACTTGAGAATGTTTCATTCCTATGGCAAAGAGATCCTTTGAGGGGCGAACCTCAGTTATGGAGTCTCAGGCAGGCTGCTGCCTACTTCTCTGGGAAAGGTGACATGGGACCTTCTACTACCTAAACAAAGATGCTCTAGGGTCTTTGGAGGAAGATCTGGTAACAAAGGAGAAAGTCTGGCCTTTTCCTGCAACTTTAGTTCAGACTCTGACAGCTTAGAATAGTTCCAGCTAACACCTGCTTCTTCTATCCTAAGCCCTTCATTGTTTCGTTGGCCCCAGGTTTAATAGATGTACCCTCCAAATGTAAAACAAGGAATGAACAATTGTACCTTTCCATGGGATTGATTTTTGAAGCTGTAGTTACAAAAAATTTCACCATTTTCTCTTTGTTTTCATAGTTACCAAGTGAAAGTGGTGTGAAGTCATCCTGTATAAACAGAAAAAGTTTATAATTAAATTATATATATACACAAAATGAACATTAAAACTTATAAATGGTCCTCTGAACTTGTACATATAATATAGAAAGTAAATAAAAAGTAGCCCCTTTTGCCCTGGCTGCTATTCTCACTGGTTAGAGCATTGGTCTGCGCATGGAAGGGTCTAGGTTTGATTCCCATTCAAGAGATTGTACCTGGGTTGCAGATTTGGTCCCCAGCCCTGATCTGGGCCTATACCAGAGGCACCCACACATTGATGATTCTCTCTCTCTCTCTCTCTCTCACCCCTCAATCCTTTGCTACCTTCCACTTCCTCTAAAATCAATGGCGGGGGAATCCTCTGATGAGGAAGAAAATAAAAATAAAAGGATCCCCTATCTTCTCACCCCTGTGCAGTCACTGGCTGTTCTTCCCTTTAAAATGTCCTCCACTGCCTCTTCAACAGACTAACTGCAGCATCCTTCTCCAAATCTCACTTCCAGCATTTACAGTATGGGCTCCCAGGATCTTTGATCCTATGTGGTACACTGTTGTTATTTTGTTGCCTGTGGAGTGGGGCTTCCTCTTCCCGCTTGCACTCATGCAGCTCTCCTTGCTGGGTACTAAGCCTCCTTCTCCCACCCATTCCCAGCAGCACCACTTCCTAAGCCCCTGCCAGCACAGCAGCCAGTCCTCTCCATCACTTCACTCCCCCAGGCCTTCAGTCCTTAGTGGGCTCTGAGCCCATCACACACTCCCAGGCATGAATAGGAAGTTCTTCCTTCTGGGGTGGAAGTGTAGCTGGGAGGCAGAGCTTTCCCCTTCCACGGACACTACATTTCTCCATCCCTCCCTGTTTGGGCTTTGCAGTTGTTTCCATGGTGACAGGGCCTGATCTACTGTATTCAGTGTATGTATGTGAGAAAGAAAAGAGAAAATGCTTGTGAGGAAGGAAGGAAGGAAGGAAGGGAGGGAGGGAGGGAGGGAGGGAGGGAGGGAGGGAGGGAGGGAGGGAGGGAGGAAAATTCATTGCTTGTGCCCCCCTGGTTTTGCTCAGTGGTTGAGTGCAGACGCTTGGAGGTCAGGGCACATGTCCAGTTTGTGGGCTGAATCCCCAGACAGAATGGGCAGGAGGCTGCCAATGGATAATTCTTTCTCATCATTGATGTTTGTATCTCTCTCTCTCCCTCTCCTTTCCTTTCTCTTTAAAATTAATGGAACATACAATTTTTTTAAATTCTTGAAACTAAAGTAAAAACATGTATTTAAAATATTTTGTAAATAAAGGTACTTGATCTATACCTTATTTCTCGCTTCTATATTTGCCATACAGGAAAGTAGTTTTTCCACTATAGCTGTATGGTGACCAAGGACAGCATAGTGAAGAGGAGTGTTGCCGTGGATGTCCATTACATTTGGATCTGCGCCATGGTTTAGAAGAATGGTTGCACATTCCTCTTGATCATGTTGTATGGCCTGTCAGTATTATGCCAAGAAATAGATGATAAGTTCTAGGAATTCAAAGTAAACATTCCACAAGTTTCACCAATGGCTTCTAGTTAAATGAGATAAACTCATTTTTATTCTAAGTAATTAAATTAAACCCCTCTCATGTTGACATAGTTGGCTAATACATACGTGAATGAGCGCTGTTTTGTTGTCAATGTCACAGAGGTTCAATAGGCAATGTTTGCGTATTAGCAGTCTCACCACTCTCGGATGGCCCTTGCCACAGGCCACATGCAGAGCAGTCCTATGAAAGTGAGAGGACTGTTTAGGAACTTAGAGGGCACCAGAAAAAGCAAACAATATCCAGGTAATTGTGAACATTTCTCCCTATGCCTTCAAAGCAAATATTTAATTTTCTTCTGGAGACAGTACAATATTTACTAGTTCTTGTTACTCAACACATTAGTGAAGGAAAAGCCTATTTGAATACAGAGAGGATGACCTGGGAATTCAGCTCAACTTGGTTCTGATCCTATTTTAACTGTAACTTATTAGCTGTCATTTGCCTTTCTAGGCCTCAATTTCCTCATCAACAAAATAGAGATAAAAATAATAGGTATCTCACAGGACTCCATTGTTTGTTTTAATGAGAATTTATGGAAAGTGTTTACTACAGTAACTTGCACATAAAAAACAGCTTAATAATTGTGATATTAGTATCATTATTACTACCATTTTACAAAGACAACATATCAATTAGCAAACTGATATCATTTTACCTTCTCTGCATATGTGTTTTTAAGGATTAGAAAGAACCCAGTATTTCAATTATTCTGAAATGCTTATATTCTCTCACTTTAACATCTCTGACATTGGAATCCAACTTTTAGTTCAGAATGTCTTACAACTATTATTGGCAGCATTTAAAAAATTTTATTGATACATAAAATACTGACATCATGCCATTCATGGTACCTTATGTTAGGTGAAGTATGTAATGGTAACTACAACAGACATCATGAAATTCTAGTCAAATGGTTGGCATTTAAATACATTGTAATTCTTAAAAGCCTTATGGGGAAAAGATGACTAAAAAAGCAAAACACAAATTTTCTTTTTAAGTAATTCTTACTCTGATTTTCAAAGAAAACTTAAGCCAAAGGAGAACCAGGATTCAAATATATAGGATGGCTCACTTTGTTCAATATTTAGATTTATATATTGTATGGAAAGCATATGTTCCCAATGTTCAACATTCATATTGCATATTATTATACAGTAGGGGCCCGGTGCACAAAAATGTGTGTACTCAGGGGGTCCCTCAGCCCAACCTGTGCCCTCTCACAGTCTGGGACCCCTCGGAGGATGTCCACCTGCTGGCATGCCTGGCCAGCCTGGGTGAGGGGCTGAGGGTCATTTTCAGGCTGCCCATAGCTCCCATTGACCGAACGTCCCAGCAAGGCTGGCTGGAATCAGGTTTCTGGGGTTTATTTATCTTATATAATTGAAACTTTATTACCTTGAGCAGAGGCCTAGGCAGGCATCGAAGCCTCTTGTTTGCTTCAGCTCTGTGGCTTCTATAATTGAAACATTGTTGCCTGGAGCAGAGGCCCAGCCAGCCTAGGCAGGCAGTTGCAACAGAAGCCTCCTGTTTGCTCTAGCTCTATGACTGCAGACTTCCATCTTGGCTGGGTTAATTTGCATACAGCCACTCTGATTGACTTAGGTGTCTCAGAGTGATGGTCAATATGCATATTATTCTTTTATTAGGGGCCCAGTGCACAAAAATTTGTGCACTCAAGAGGTCCATCAGCCCGACCTGTGCCCTCTCACAGTCTGGGACCCCTTGGGGGATGTCCACCTGCTGGTGTGCCTGGCCAGCCTGGGTGAGGGGCTGATGGCTGTTTGCAGGCTGGCCAAGACCCCCAGTGTGGATCCTCACCCTATTGGGGTATGGCCAGCCTGGGTGATGGGCTGAGGGCCATTTTCAGGCTGCCCACAGTCCCTTCAGGTTTTGGGTCCCTACTGGGGTACCTGGCCAGCCTAGGTGAGGGGCTGATGGCTGTTTGCAGGCTGGCCAAGCCCCCCAGTGTGGATCCTCATTCTATTGGGGTGTGGCCAGCCTGGGTGATGGGCTGAGGGCCATTTTCAGGCTGCCCACAGTCCCTTCAGGTTTTGGGTCCCTACTGGGGTACCTGGCCAGCCTAGGTGAGGGGCTGATGGCTGTTTGCAGGCTGGCCAAGCCCCCCAGTGTGGATCCTCACCCTATTGGGGTGTGGCCAGCATGGGTGAGGGGCTGATGGCTGTTTGCAGGCTGGCCAAGCCCCCCAGTAATGTTCCTCACCCCATTGGGGTGTGACCAGCATGGGTGAGGGGCTGATTTCTGTTTGCAGGCTGGCCAAGCCCCCCAGTAACGTCCTTCATGCCATTGGGGTGTGGCCAGCATGGGTGACGGGCTGATGGCTTTTTTCAGAATTTCAGGCCGCCCACAGCTCCCATCGACCCAATGTCCCAGCAAGGCTGTCTGGACGCAGGTTTCTGGGGTTTGTTTATCTTCTATAATTGATACACTATTCCTTTAAGCCGGGGCCTAGTAAGAAAATCTCCTCTCTGATTCAGCTCTGGCTTCTATAATGAAACAATGTTTAATTAGAAGTCAGGCCCAGCATGCTGTTTGCTTCAGCTCCTAGGATTGAAACATTTGTTGCAAATATGATGTTTCCTGGAGCGAAGAGAAGCCCAGGTGGCCGCAAACAGTTTCACTCCTGCTGCAATGGACACTGCCTGTTTACTCAGCTCTCTGAGTGCCAGCCTCCATGTTGGCTGGGTTAATTTGCATACAGTCACTCTGATTGGCTGGTGGGCGTGGCTTAGACATCCCAAAGAAATGGTTAATTTTAAAATTATGCTTTTATTAGTTAGGATTAGATTAGATTTCAAAAGGGCAGGCAAAGGTTGTCTTTTACAATTTCCTACATTCAAAAATACTTTTGTTTGAAAGCAGGGAGAAAAACTTCAACCTGATGAGGTCCTAATATTTCAATTATGAATTCCTCATTTTGCTCATATTGGGCAACATGAATATTATAAAAGTGAAAAAGGCTGAGAGGGTTTAATCACCAAAATTTATAGGGAACTCATACAATTTAATAATAAAAATCCAATAAAAAATGAGAAAATGATTCTAAATAGACACTTCTTGAAAGTGAACATACAGAAGCCCAAGAGACATATGTAAAGATGCTCAAAGTCACTAATCATCTGAGAGATACAAATTAAAATGACAAACAGGTACCATCTCACACCTGTCAGAATGGCTATCATCAACAAATCAATAAACAACAAGTGCTGGTGAGGATGAGAAGAAAAAGGAATCCTTGTGCACTGCTGGTGGGAATGAAGACTGGTGCAGCCACTGTGGAGAACAGTATGGAATTTCCTCAAAAAATTAAAAAAGGAACTTCCATTTGACCCAGCAATCCCACTTCTTGGAATATATCCCAAGAAATAAGAAACATCAATCAGAAAGAATATATGCACCCATATGTTCATAGCAGCACAATTCACAATAGCTAAAATTTGGAAACAGCCTAAATGTCCAGCAGCAGATGAGTGGATTAAAAACCTGTGGTATACCTACACAATGGAATACTATCTATCTATACTAATAAAAGGGTAATATGTTAACTAGACCGGATAGACCAGACATCTTCCAGATGTCCTTCCAGATGTCCTTCCAGACAAAGCCATGGTGGCGGGGGCTGAAGCAGAGGTGGTTAGGGGTGATCAGGCCAGCAGGGCAAAGCAGTTAGGTGCCATCAGGCAGGCAGGCAGATAGGAAGGCAGCTGAGCAGTTAGGAGCCAGTGGTCCTTGATTGTGAGGGTGTCCTACTGACGGTTTAGGCCCAATCCCTGCTGGTGTAGGCCTGATCCCACAGACCCTAAAATGGCAGTCAGACATTCCCTAAGGGGCCACAGTTTGGAGATATGCAGGCTGAGCTGAGGGATCCCCTCCCCCATGTATGAATTTCATGCTCCAGGCCTCTAGTCCTATATAATAAAGAGATAATATGCAAATTTACCTTCACTCCATCATGCCATCACAAGATGGCTGTGCCCACAGCAGAGGCAGGGTTCCTGTAACAAGCTATAACGACCCATCACTAGGGACCTGAGGCTGTGTGGTGCTGGATCAGGCTGCACCCCTCCAGATCAACAGATATCAGGGTGGTAGTGGGAGGACAGGAAGAGATCAATCAAAGAACATACATGCATAACCCATGGACACAGACAGTGATATGGGAAAGTCATGTGGTGGGTGGGGTTTGAGTGGAGGGAGGACAAAAAGGAGAAAATGGGAGACATCTGTAATGCTATCAACAATAAAACAAAAAGAACATTTTTGCATGTTTTAAAAAAATTATTTTTAATTGATTTGAGAGGGAGAAAAGAGGAGAGGGGGAGAGTGAGAGAAACACTGATGTGAAGCAGAAGCATCAATTGCTTGCCCCCCACAGGCACCCCATCCAAGCAGTGATCAAACCAGAAACCTAGAGAGGAGTCCTGACTTGAAAAGAAGCTGAGACCTTTCGGTGTACAGGAGGGGTACCAGCTGATTCTCCCACAAACTCAGCCATACTAGTCAGGGCACTATTTTGAATTTTTTATTTTTATAACCACACAACCCAAACGATTAATCTATAATCATTTACATAGTAATAAAGCTACATGAAGTAAAACACATATGATGTGCTTACAGGCATAGATTAAAAACAACTCAAGTGCCTGTCAGTAGATAAGTAGATGAAAAAGATGGAGTACACTTACACAATGGAATATTACCCTGCTATACAAAAGAAGGAGCTTTTATATGACAGCATGGATGGATCTGGAGATTATTATGGTAAATAAAATAAGCCAGTCAGAGAAAGACAAATACCATATGATCTCACTTACATGTGGAATCTAACAAACAAAATAAACTGACAAACAAAATAGGAGCAGAGGCATGAATACATGGGCCAGACTGACAGATCTCAGAGAGACGGGGGGAGGGAGGAAGACTGGAAGAGATTAGCGGAAGAACATATGTGCACATGTGCACAGCTCATGACACAGGCAACACTATGAGAAGACTGAAGGGGCTGGAAGGAAGGGCACTGAGGGGGTGAAATGGGGGACATCTGTAACAGTGTCAACATAAAAATAAACATAAAAATAAAAATATTCCCTTTACTTCTGAAGAGGCCAATAATTGTCAGAAGATACCAAGCCTCAAAAATTTTTTCAAAAAACAGAAAGTGAGAAATCAATTCATAATATTTACTAGAATGTCTGTATATGTTCATTAAAAAATTAGATTTTTAAAACAGGAAATGTTCATTTATAATACAAATGCTCAGAAATAAATGTTATCACATTTTGCACATATTTTTCCATAACAAAAGATCATAATCTGTTTATATGTATAACCAAACTGAGTCTTTCATATTAATACACTGCTATTTTAAGAAATGCTGAGTAAAACAAATTGTGTAATTTATCTAATTATTTCATAATGATATTTTAGGATAAACAGAATTGATGGGTATAGGGAATATATATATATATATATATATTACTCAGCATCAAATTTCCTATTTCAAAATCAAAAGCAACTTAAACTTGAAGCAGCAATATTAAGACAATTGCTGGTCAACTTCACAAATTTTATAGATGGAAAATATTATTTAACTCCTCTTTTAACTTATTCCTTTTCTTACCAGGGACACTAAATATTTTTTTCCTTTGTCCGCTGGTCACTTATGTAAAAAGTACTTTGTCCACTTTCAAATTAGAGCTTTTTTCTTGTTGATTTTAAAGATTTCTCTGTAAAAGGAAGACATACTGTTTTGTCTGATACACATACATGGCAAATATTTAGCAACCACATTTTCTTTTATTTTCTAACTAGGGGCCCATTGCACAAAAATTTGTGCACTCGAGAGGTCCTTTAGCCCAGCCTGTGCCCTCTCACAGTCTGGGACCCCTCAGGGGATATCCACCTGCTGGCATGCCTGGCCAACCTGGGTGAGGAGCTGATGGCTGTTTGCAGACTGGCCAAGCCCCCCAGTGTAGACCCTCACCCCATTGGGGTGTGGCAAGCCTGGGTGACGAGCTGAGGGCTGTTTTCAGGCTGCCCACAGTCCCTTCAGGTTTTGAGTCCCTACTGAGGCACCTGGCCAGCCTGGGTGAGGGGCTGAGGGCTGTTTTCAGGCTTTCAGGCTGCCCACAGCTCCCATTGACTCAATGTCCCAGCGAAGCTGGCTAGAATCAGGTTTCTGGGGTTTATTTATCTTCTATAATTGAAACACTGTTGCTTTGAGCTGAGGCCTAGGCAGGTAAGGAAGCCTCCTGTTTGTTTCAGCTCTGTGGCTTCTATAATTGAAACATTGTTGTTGTGAGCAGAGGCTCAGCCAGCCTAGGCAGGCAGTTGCAACAGAAGCCTGCTGTTTACTCTAGCTCCATGGCTGCCGGCCGCCATCTTGACTGGGTTAATTTGCATACAGCTTCTCTGATTGGCTGGTGGGCATGGCTTAGGCATCCCGGAGAGACAGTTAATTTGTATATTACTCTTTTATTATATTAGATATTATTTTCTGATACACAGAGGGTTTGAATTATTTATATTAATAACCTCCTGAAATCTTGCTCTTGAAGTCTTGGGTCAACATTTTTTTAAAAATACATAAATAAGCATTTGTGCTTTCTTCTGCTACTTTTCTCATTTTCTATATTTAAAATTTTTAATCTGGAATTTATTTTAATCTAGTTACTTTTTTCCAAATTCTTAACAGAAAATTTCCACCATTTTTAATTGATCTTTTCCTACAAATATGAAATGTCACCAGTATCACTTTCTAAATTCTTACATGTATTTGGGGTGTTTGGGCATTTTCCATTCTGTTCCAGTCATTTATCGGTAAGTAAATACTTTGTGAAAGTTTATAGCACCTGATGATAGCTAGAAGGATAAAGCTATGTCTACTATAGAAAATTTTCTTAATTTCATCACAACAATGAAAGATAGCATGTAACTGAAACCATTTTAAAACACATTTACTTGGTTGCAAAATTGATAAACGTAGGAAGAGCACACATTTTGAGAAAGTGAGTCTTCCTAGTCAGGACCACAGCCATCTTCCCACTCAAAGTTCCTTCTGAGGTCCCTCCAAAAAGAACACAGGTGCACATTGATATAAAGTGGTTATTGGATTTTATCCAAAGAACTTTTAGCCCAGAAGGTGATTGATTATGGGAATTATTTCTATCATTATGCATTTTTCAATAGCATGCAACATTACAGTGTAAAAATGTGTACATCCTATATAATAGAAGTCTTATATGCAAATCAACCAAACAGCAGAATGACCAGTCGCTATGACGGCACTGACCACCAGGGGGAAGACGCTCAATACAGGAGTTTCCCCCGGGTGGTCAGTATGCTCCCACAGGGAGAGCACTGCTCATCCAGAAACCAGCTCACAGCTGGCGAGGGCAGAGGCAGTGGCAGCAGACTCTCCTGCCTCTGCAGCAGCACTAAGGAGCAGTGAGCAGGCAGGCAGTAAGAAGCAAGGGGTGTTGGACTGTGAGAGGGTGCAGGCAGGTGGTGGGACTCCCCCACCTCCATCCTAGTGCTCAAATTCTGTGCACCAGGCCTCTAGTCTAATACAAAATGCTGTATATACTTAATATTGTTTCCATTCTTGATATGCAGTTACATCACTTAAAAGTTGTCAGTAAAGTGTTCTGTAAGAGGAAATGTGAGTGGGTCCTTATGTTTTTGTTTTTGCTGCTCATAAAGTTGGTCTGAGGGCTAGACACCAGGTCAGGAGTCCACCAGGGAGAAGCTGCAGCACTCTGGGGAGGCTGCTCCCATCTGCTGAGACCTTCATGGGCGCATCTCTCCCAGGTCCACCCACCTCCTCCCAGTGGACCCCAGGACCCCAGACGGCACCCCAGCCTCCAGTGCCCATTACCTGCTCATCCTGTCCCTATCATTCAGGCCACTTCTCCTGAACAATAGGATTTGCTTCACTTTCCGCACGTTGCCCACGCTGGCAGCTTTGTGGATCGCTCCCATATCTGTGTCTCGAAAGACAGGCCTTCGGGATCCCACACCACTGCTCCCAGGATTGTTGGGAGAGTCCATGGCTGCCACACTGGGACTTTTCAGAAAAGTAAACACCTTCTTCATGGTGGAGAGTCAGGGCTTCAAGAAGCCTCACCTTCCCTCCACTTTTCACGCCTCCTGAGCTCAATACTAGCTCTCCAGCCAACCACCTCAGCCACAGCATGCAAGCAAGGCAGTTTGGCAGTTTAGCATCTCTCCCCTCGGAATCACAGTAACCAAGCAACGGCCTCTGACATCACTAGGCATGTGCATAGAACCTTGTGGTCAAGGGCAGCCAGAGCTCACCTGCAAAGCCCAAGTAACTCAAATCTCAGAGGCTGCCTGGTGGGTGTGTCTCCCCGCTTAGAGCTTCCGCCTGAGCACCAGAGGGTGGTGGGTTCCATAACTGGTCAAGGGCATGAACCTAGGTTGCAGAATAGATCCCTGGACCCATCAGGTGCATTTGGGAGGCAGTCAACCAAAGTCTCCTTCACATCGATGTTTCTCTCTCTCCAACCCCACCCCTCCTCCTTCCCTTCCTTCCACAAAGAAACAATTAATGGAAATAATATACTCAGCGAGGATTAACAAAAATTAAAATTTAAAAAAATCTCAGTGATTGCCTGTGGGCAGGTCTGGGTTCTGTTCAAACACCCCTGGGAGTGGGCCAGGTGTTTCCAGAGCTTGCAATGATTACCCCGTGAAAAAGCAGTCTTTGCCTACAACCAGGGCTAGGTGGTGTGGAACTACAGGATGCTCAAGCTCTGGTCCCCCAGAAAACTCCCCTTAAAACATCTCTAAATCTCCCAGTGCCCTAGTTTATGTCTCTTCCACATCCCTCTGGCCCCAGCCAACCGCCAGGGAATTTAGCAGATGCAACAACAGAAGGATGTTTTCATGGTTTCAGAGATGGTGGCAATATGTGTCTGCAGGTGCAAACTTATGAGAAACCAGTGCCCGTTCTCCAGATGAAAGCACCTTTCCGCAGGCCTCCGCATCCTCCCCCTCTGCCCCACCTCTTACATTTTAATTTGTGTAAGTGGTGGGCCAAGTAAATCTTTAATCAACCCAAGATTTATTTTGGAGCATGCTATTCACATTTAAGAACTTCCTTAAAAAATGGCTGTTCACCTGTCCCAAACCACCTTTTCTCGCCTACTTTAAAATGTCACTTTACTGTGCATTAAACTCTCAGGTTATGTTTTTTGTTTTTGGGTAGTCTGTCTTATCCATTGAACTGTCTGCTTCTTTTTGCATCAGCAGTGCATTATTTTAACTCCTTTATAAAATGTGTTGCAGTGTTTTACAGTTTCAGTGTTCCCCTCCTTATTATTCTTTTCTGTCTCCTCCTGGCAATGTTTACCTTGAAATTATTCGAAGTTTTAATCAGTATTCCAAGTTTTAAAAAAAAATCTTAGTGAGATTTTAATTAGCTTGAGAATTGGTTTTAATTGACAATCTCTTGAATCAGTCTATCCAGATACATATGATGTCTCTCAATTTATTTAAGTCTTATTATATGTTCCTTTTAGCTTTTGGTAGTTTTTTTTAATAAATCTTTTAAAAATATTCTTATTTATTTAGACAGAAAGAAACATCTGTTGTCCCAGTTATTTATTCTTTCATTGGTTGCTTCTTACATGTGCCCGAACTGTGATTCAAACCCACAACCTTGGCACACCTGGACCATGCTTTAACCAACGGAGCTCCCAGGGAGGGCGACACTTTCATTTTCAAATTTTGGGGTTTTTTTTTGTTGTTGACACTATTAGTGATGTGGTAGGTTTTTTTTCCTTATGTAAATTCTGCCCACTTTAGACATATCAGGGATTTTTTACTTTTTATTGTGATGGAATATTTTTCCATTATTATTATAAATGATTGTTATATTAATATCTGTACAGCTGACAATGAGACTGAAGAAGTTTTCAAGCTGTAATTTTGTAACTGGTGAAGGAGTCGACAGTTTACGGAAGGTTCGCAGGGAAGGCAAACTGGATGGTAAAGATTTCACCAGAAAGATGTCATATTGAGGAATTTTATGATGCAGATGAAAAAGCAAGTAAAGTAAAATGCAAGCAAGAGGGGTTGTTTTAATTGAAGGGTAAGATAATTGTTTTTAAAAATGACATAAAATACATATTTTTTCCTGAAGTCCCATTAGCCAAATTTGTCAGTAATTTGCTTACTGAGCTTATCATCTTCACCATTATGAAGCCTCTTTTGCTCCATGCATGTTCCGTATTCTTTACAATTTACAAACTTAAAGTCTAAATACTCATTTCCCCTTGCTTCCATCTATCTCTATCAGCTACTCCTGTCTTTCCATCTTTATTCTATTTCTTAGGAAGGTGAAATAGGCTGACTCCATATTCCACAGTAAGTGGTATAAACATGTGAGTGCCAACAGAGACTCCTCTTAGTGTAGTTCTTGATCCAACAATTCCAATAGGACTACACCTGCTGTAGGGGCGAAACTCACAGGAGCAGGAGCAGGCCCATGGCAACAGCTAATGCAAACCCAGCTACTCAGAACTCACCACATTCCTACTACATGTGCTAATGATTTCAGGAGCTAGTCAAAATGAGAAGTAACAGGAACCAACACTGCACAAAACACACCAGGAAAATGTGAATGTTTGGTAGACACATCTTACAGCAAGACAAACACATAGATTTTAATTTAGGAAGTTATTCTTCTGAGGCCACTTACTGCCGTTTTGTTCTTTGGTTCAATAGTTCAAAAAATTGCTTGGAAATGGAAACTCAGAAGCTGAGTGCCTGGACCTTCCACAAAAATTGCTGCTGGTGAAGGGGTCCGTGCTGAGGACGAGTGCCTTCATTAGTAAAAGAACAATTAACCAAATCAACAACAAAACATTCTCAAGACAACTCAGCCAAGCTAGACCGACTGGCTTTTGGGTGTGTGAATGGTTTAAACTATGATGGCCAAGCATTTGCCTCCTTTAGCAGCTCAATTAGAAAATGACCTATTGTACCCTATTTGCTCCTCAGATTTACAGGAGAGGCTCTCCGTAGTGATATGTGATGAGAAAGAAGGCTCTGACATTCCTGATTCAGCCTACAATGAGGATCAGAGACATGACCTGGTTGCAGAGAGGTAGGAACCAGGCACCAGGAATCCACGTCAGTGGACCCTCTTGATTCTCTATGGACCAGAGATACTCAGAATAAACATTAGGCCAACTCTGAGTTTCTGTGTTTTTTTGGACAAACAAGCAATTGGAATTTAAAATTTCCCATTTCCAGATATTTGTGGAACTAATTTTAAACCCAGAGTAAATGCCCTGTATTGCCTGGAATCCTCAGGCCTATCAAAAACTCAAATAATGTCCTGGTGCTGCTTTCCTGCACACTCATTTAAGTCATGCTAATGGAATTCATAATGTGTAGACTAGTATCTGTTTTGTAATGAAAAATAACTGAGAGATGGATGCCTTTCAAACTTTTTTAATTCCAGTTCAAAGGCTGTCATTAGTGTGTTCTCCCCATAGGAGTATCCAAGAGACATGTGGAACACTCTTCCACAACCTATTCATTCATTCTTTGGGATGTGCAAAACCAGGGCAGAGCTGAAAATGACCTGAACACTGAATGTCCTTGTGAGCCAACACACAGATCCATCAGCAGGTGGGAATCCTGACTGATGAGGTGTAAAGAGAAGTTCGGTCCAATCGTTGGCTAAATGCTAAGCAATGCAGACCCAGCAGCAAACCTTAGGAAGCAAGATTTAAACATTTTATAAATGAACAGACATGAATGTCTGAACACTCCAGTAGGGACAAACTTCATAAATTTACTGGAGGCAACTTATTAAACAAAACAAGGACAGCCCTTTAAAAAGAAAATCAACTCCCAGGGATTAAAAATGGTGGCAGAGTAAGAGGATGTTGCATGGACATACTCCCAGGAACAAACTGGAATTGCAACTAAAATACAAAAAAACTTCCTGAATAATCAACAGAATACTCACAGGAGGGAACCCTGATACCCGAGGACTGAAAGTGGAGACTGCATAGAGACTGGTAGGAGGGGCAGAAGTGGGAAAGGGTTGGCTGGATGCCTATAGACAGCAACTGAAGTTCCAGAGAGATATCTCAGCTATGGGGGCGGGAGGGGGGAGGGGGAGAAGGAAGGGGTGTGTACCACTAAGGTCCTTCCAGCAGAGAGCACCACAACTCAGGAGGGTACCCACATAATATCTGGCTGTGAAAAACAGCTAGGTTGCTGTCTGCCAGGAAGTGACAGCTGAAAATTCAGGCACTTTTTAAAAGACCAATGCACAGAATTCCCTGGGGAGTCACCCACCTTGTGCTCTGGCAGAGGGAGGGTGGAGTGGACTGGAGCTGTGTGAGAAGAAGCCAGGATTGAAGACTCACGGATTAGAGCTCAAAAAACAAACACCCTAGTTTCCTGGGCTGAGTTTTTCCCTCAAGCAGCAAAGGATATTTTTCCCACACAGACATCTGCCTGGCCTGGGAGGAAGACAATTGACTCACACTATTGGGAAACACCATGCCCTGAGGCCACTTAAGAGACAAAAAATAACAATTAGCCTCCAGGCAAAAGCAAGTGCTCCACCCTGTTGAAAAAAATCTCTCACCACACTTGAGAATGATTGCCTGGGGGCACTTCAAGTCTGTCAGTCTCTAGGCAGAGGCAGTCTCTGTAGGCTTTGAATCTACCTCATCTACTTAGTCAGAAACAGTCTTTAACAGTGTCCTGCACTAGATATTGAGAGGCATAGAGGATCTCCCTGAAATATAGTCACAAACCCACACAGGCAGCCAAAATGAGGAAACAAGAAATAGCCCCCACATGAAAGATCTAGAGAATTATCTAGAAGAAGAGATAAATAAAGCAGAGATAAAAAATTTATCTGAAACAGTTCAGAGTAATGATGGTAAAGATGCTCAACAGCATGAAAAAAGATATAGTAACTTTGAAAAAAGAACAGTCAGAAATAAAGAATGATATAACAAATGAAGAACCATTGGAAGGAATACAAAGCAGATTAGGGGAAGCTGAAGATTGAATCTGGGTTTAAAAAATTTACTCAGTCAGAGAGCCAAATAGAAAAAAAAAAAACACATTGAAAAACAGGAGGACAGTTTAAGGGAGATGTGGGATAACATGGAATGTAAGAATTTTAAAATAGCAGGTGTACCAGAAGAGGCAGAAAGGGAGAAAAGAATAGAGAACTTGTGAGGAGGAAGACTGGTTTTGCAAGGAATGTTAGGCCATTAAACCAAACAAAGCCCTGTCCTGAGGTAGGGCAGGGGGCTTTGTTCTGAGCCCAAACCTAAGCACACCTGGGGGAGGGAGTATATTTGCAAATCAATGAACTCCAGGGGCAGTTATAAAGCAAGGTTCTTGTGTGCTACCAGCACTCTGAATTTGGGACTACCCCAGAGTCCGCGCGTGTTATTAAAACTGTGATTTCTCCACTTCAAAGAGTCGCTTAGTTTTTTGGTCTTTCTGTAACATTTTGGTTCCCTGGCCTGGAAACTAATCAAATGCTGGCTCTTGCCTCCAGTTAGAGAACGGGGTTTGGGGCCCGGGGGCGGAGAGGGGGGGCGGGCAGGAGGGAACAGGACAGGCCTCCGAAGGCACGCCCTGCTGATTTTAACAGAATTAAATAGGGGAATTCCCAGTGCTCCTGGACCTGAACCCAGGA
This sequence comes from Murina feae, assembly GCA_004026665.1. Lineage (NCBI taxonomy): Eukaryota > Metazoa > Chordata > Mammalia > Chiroptera > Vespertilionidae > Murina > Murina feae. The sequence goes on along the minus strand of PVJC01019817.1, from coordinate 5,924 downwards.
CCTGTCCGGCATCTGAAGAGAGTGGACAAATACTTCTGGACCTGTCGACAGAATCGGTAAGGTAGGGGCCCATTAGTTAATCAGCTTACTCCAATTGAGTAAAAGGAGGGGCATGATCAACCCCTCAGGTCAGGAACTGAGTAGACGTACTTTGAATTCTGAGTGAGTATCCGGTGAGAGCAGACTCCTCAGATCAGGAAATTCTGAGTGAATGTCTGGTGAGTGAATGTCCGGTGAGAACAGCATTCCTCAGGTCAGAAATTGAGTAGACATACTGAGTATCTGGTGAGAGCGGGCTCCTCAGGTCAGAAATTAGGAGTGGGGTAAAATGTATTTTAAACTCTGAGTGAATGTCGGGTGAAAGTGTGTGAGTGTGGAGGGAGGAGGCCTGCCCTCTCCTCTCCTTTTTGTGGCTCCATGACCTCGGTTACAGAGTCCGAGTGGGCCCCAACCTGCGGTTCCGCGATAAGGCATAACGGTGACTCACCACCATGTGGAGGTGACCAGGCCCGGGGTTTATACGGGTGCACCTTAGCTAAGGCAAATCTAAGCTCCCAAGGGATGCGGCCAGGCGGGCATCTGAGTGAAGATCTGTGAAAGCAGGTCACCCCTTCCCTTGTCTGTCTCTAGTCACCAATCATCATGGGGTCGGGACAATGTATGTTTGTTTGTTTGAACTAGCAGTTTATTTTGCCCGGAAACGGCTTTTTGGCTCAGGCCAGGAATGCGGTTAATTTGCATTTTAAATTCCTCAGGCTTGCCGGCCTCTTGAAAGATAAAAGTTTTTATCTAAATATTTCCCTTGTATCTACAGTATAAAAGTTAAAAATGTGCTGTTTTAATGCTTGTTGTCTGAGTTTTGTCTCTTTAAGTCATGTAATATAAGCAAGTTGTCTCTTGGAAAGGTGGGGGCATTGCATGTGGCTTTCATGGGGGATGCCATCTTGGAAAGGTGGGGGCTGCCCCTCCCTCTGAATTTGCCAATTGCAAAAGGAAATGCTTGCTTACTGAACTAGAATGGGATCTCAGTGGCAGGGCTCACAGCTTCGCAGGGCAAAGAAACTAAGAGCCTGCCCCCTGCCGTGTTGAATTAAAGCTGATTGGTGGTATTCTGTAATGTAAATATAGTATGCACCAAGGTTTTAATGGGGAATGTTATCTATCTTTATTGTTTAAATATGCATCTTTGTTGCTTGCTTAAAATTGTTTAGCTAGTGAAATTTCTGTTTGGGTCTCTTAAAAAAATATGAATGTATTGCTAATCTGAGGGATGTTAATTATTTACATGTCACCTAAAAATTAAGCCTAAGAATTCTAACTAACTGAAAAGTATGGCTTTGGTGTAATGGAGAAAGATAAAGGAAAATGTTAAAAGTTGAATGGATGATAGGCCAGTAAGCGGGGACAAGTAGAATAGGAAAACTGAGCAGAAATTTTCTCTTCCCTAAACCAAGGACACTTGGGAATGGAACTGGTTGGTTGTGCTGAAGGAGTTTGGTGCCTGTTGCTACTGGTGGAGAGGGGGCTGATGTCCTCTTCCAGTGAGTGGCCTTGGGAGAGGCCTGGTCACTGATTTGCCATGGGAACTGCCAGATGGCTCAGCACAGCTTCACCTGAGTGGAGAAACCTCCCTGATGGCCCTGTCCTTGGCAGTGCTGGAGGAGGAAGAATGGAGACTTTATACCCCCAACAATGCATGGGCTTGAACACTTGCCTTCTCTGAGGGAGGTCTCCTGCCCCCATGGCTGCTTCCTGTTTCCCATGCCCAGCTCAGGTTGGGCTAGCTGTTGCAAGGTATGGAAACTTCACAGAGCCAAGGGGCAACTGGGCCACAGATGAAGCAGCCTAGAAGGCTGCCCTGGAAACCAGTGGGGGCTCTACAGATTCTGGTGGGGAAAGGCTGAAATACATAACTAATTTTACTCAAGTTCTTGCAGGTTTTGAAGCCTACCCGGAGGGGTGTCCAGGAACATGGAGCACGTCCCATGTCCAAGAACTTCTGCTTTCCGGCCTGATGATTCTGTTGGGGTGGGGGCCACCAGGGACTGGCTTCTGCCCGGAGGGACCATATGCTGTTGTTCTGGCCACCCCCACAGCTCTTGGGGTTGCAGGACTGATCACCTGGGTCCACCGTTCCCGAGTGAGGGCAGCCCAGCCTAAGTGGAAGGTCACTGGTGACAGGGCTGCAGATGCCCACCTCTGGGGCCGCCCTTGCGGATGGCAGGAACCTGCAGACAGACTTGGCTGCGGTCAGAAAGGAGCTGGGAGTTTGTCCTCAGTGGGATGTCCTGTTGGACAGGCTCACTGACCTGGGGCACCTGCTGCTCTTCACATCCATCAAGTCGCCGCAGCAGACCCGGGTGGGGCGCTCGCAGCAGGTTGACAAGACTCTCCAGGATGTGGGGCTGATGCAGTATCCGCACCAGCTAGCCCATGCCCTGTCCAGAGGCCAGCAGAGGAGGCTGTCCCTCAGTGCCACTTTCCTCAGTATGTTCAAGACCGTGGTGCTGGATGAGCCCACTAGTGGGGTGGACCCCTGCTCCCAGCGCAGCATCTGGACGTCCTCATGCAGTAAGAAGGTTGGATGATCATCCTCACAACCCACCACCTGGATGAGGTGGAGGCGCTGAGTGACTGTGTGGCCGATCCGCAGCAGGGCCAGCTCCGTTACTGTGGCGCTCCCTTCAGCCTGACCGAGGCCTACAGCCAAGGCCTCTGCCTGACACAAAGCAGTTTCCGCTCTAGAGTTGGACAGCCTGCAGGATGCAGCTTGCACCACGGCCCTGATGCAGACCTATATCCCACAAGCGTTTCTCAGGGACCGCAGCGGGCGCACGCTGAGCTCGTCCTCCCCAAGGACACTGACCAAGTCGGCTTCAAGGTGCTCCTCCAGGCGCTGGAGCAGAACCGGCACCGCCTGTGCCTGGCGGGTTGCAGGATCGCAGATACCACCTTGGAGGAGGTGTTTCTGATGCTTCTGCGAGATCCCAGAGAGCAGTCAGACGTGGCCCCAGGGACAGGGTTGGAGGCACAGAGCCCCTGCTACGGAGGGTGCCTTCGGGGAAGGAACTGGTTCAGGCCCTCTTCCTCATATTTGGGACATGGAGAAGGGAGCTCTGCCCCACGCAGCAAGGACATCTGCTTGACAGGAATAGTCATAACTACTCTTTGTCCTAGTGGTTATCAGCCTGTAGTATGTTATGACTCTATATCAAATGCACGTGGCGGGGAGGATTGTATTAGACGAAAAATAATAGAATATTGCTCCACAAGGCTAAAGAAGCTTGTGGGACAAGGGAGTGGGGAATGAGGAGGAAACTGGTTTTGCAAGGAATGTTAGGCCATTAAACCAAACAAAACCCTGTCCTGCGGTAGGGCAGGGGGCTTTGTTCTGAGCCTGGAACCTAAGCACACCTGGGGGAGGGAGTATATTTGCAAATCAATGAACTCGAGGGGCAGTTATAAAGCAAGGTTCTCGAGTGCTACCCCCACTCTGATTTGGATTAATCCCTGAGTCTGCGCGTGTATTAAAGCTGTGATTTCTCCACCTCTTCAAAGCATTGCTAAGTTTTTGTGGTCTTTCTGCAACAAGAGAATGAGAAATATCACAAGACCTCACTCATTTGTGAAATATAATGAACAACATAATCTGATAAACAAAAACAGATCCACAGACAGAGAAACATTGATCAGGTTGTCAAACCTTAGAGGGAAGGGATGGGAGGGTAGGGGAAAGGGGGAGGGATCAAGTAAAGGATTACTATGTATGCATATAAGCCTAACCAATGGACACAGACACCAGAGGATGAGAGCATGAATGGAGGGCTGGAGGAATAAGGACACATATGTAATACCTTAATCAATAAAGAAAAAGAACAACAAAAACACACCCACCTTTTTATTTATTTACTGAAATTTTTAAAGGATCCATTAGAGTGAGGAGAAGAGACAGGAAGAGAGAAGGAATATTGGTTCCACTTATTCATGCACTCATTGGGAGATTCTCGTATGTGCCCTGACCAGGCAGTAAAAGCACAACCTTGGCATATCAGGGACCACACTCCAAGCAACTGAACCACCATGCCAAGGCCTCACCCACATGTTTAAAACTCTAATTCTCATCATGGACTTGAAGAGGCTGGCACATCCTACTTGCCAATACAAAAGAATGAACAAGGATAATTATAAGCTGCTAGTGCCCTCTGGCAGCTCGTAGCACTGAATGGAGTGATGTGAATAACAGAGATGACAGTGATACTAACAAGCTCTTAGAGGGCAAGGGCTGTGCTGCTAACACGTTCCCATTCGGCAACATCAGAGTAACACTTAGCACCTACCAGACACCTGAGAGTTAAATAGCAGACCATTAAGTGGACAAATGAATGACTTATTTTTGACATTTTCTTTGAAAATTCTGTTTAAAAAAAACACACAGAAATAAACCAGGGACAGCTCTCTCATATTATGCACACCTTCAAGGGCAAAACGCTATTCCATCCTTGTATTTCCTATAACTTACAAACCAACCTACACAAGTCCTCTGACAAAGGTCCACTAAGTCCAAGGTGTGCTCAAACAGTTCCAATTGCACAACGTCCTAGGGACCACATCTGGGTAGCGCATTGGCATTTTTGTTGTTGTGAAACACCTTTATACTTTTTAAAAAATATATTTATTGATTTTTTACAGAGAGGAAGGGAGAGGGATAGAGAGTTAGAAACATCGATGAGAGAAACATCGATCAGCTGCCTCCTGCACACCTCTTACTGGGGATGTGCCCGCAACCAAGGTACATGCCCTTGACCGGAATCGAACCCAGGACCCTTCATTCCGCAGGTTGATGCTCCATCCACTGAGCCAAACCAGATAGGGCAACACCTTTGTACTCTTATTATTGTGGCACTTAATCAAGTTTGAGTTAATTGGAGAAAGAAGGATTGTGTCATTTAACCTTAACCAAGTTTGAGCTAATAAAAGAGAGATCTCCCTGTAGATGAGCACCTGTTTATTCTCGGGCAGAAACCAAGATAAGCGGGAATCCCCTTAAGCTGCCTAATTGAGTTTTGAAATCCCTCATCCCTGCACTCTAGTTGATTTAAAGCTTTGCTTTCTGTGTGTATTCACTAACCAATCGTTGCCAAATCCCCCTGCAGGGATAAAAGGGGCGTGCTGCAAGTGTTCGGTGCTCACGTTGTTTCACTGCTATGTCAGTTGAGACATGGGCCCAGACTCGAGTTTGTAATAAAGGCTTCTTAAAACTTCAATTTGGCTCTGGTGGTCGTCACTCCTGGGGAGCCCATAACATTATCATTGCCTGAGTCCCAAGTTGGGCTCCTTGAATATTTATTATGATTACCTTCTGACCAATGGCAACAGAGCATTGTATTCTAAAGAAATTACAATAATCCAATTAATGAAGTCAGCATATCTCATTCTGTTTTGACTTCTGAGCAATGAAGCTGATAATAGTGAGACATTGTTGGCATAATATGTCAAATCCACTATGCTTCTCAACAGGCATTTCCTTTCTGACTTCAGTACTATGGGTAAAAATCTTTAAGAAACTATCTCATTGAGATGTTGCACAATGCTGTAACTCTTATGGTTTGCCGTTTGTTTTTGTTTTTTGTGGTACTCAAAAAATATTGTTGAGTTCCTAGTTTTAGTTACTTTTTTATTGAGACAAATCACTATGTAATACCAAGTATTCATTTACAAAATGTAATCCATTTGCTATAAAAACTAAACATAAGATCCATTTTTAAAACAAGTCCAATTTATTATCATGGGAATATAGTAGAAACATACAACATCCTAAATTATTATTTTTCTTACTTTTTTACATAAAGGTATTGAAAGATCCTGGTTAGGACCACCCCCCCTTGCCACTGGAGGCGACGGCGACCCCAATCAACCACAGGAGG
>PVJC01019816.1:0-29823 GCA_004026665.1 Murina feae | reverse complement strand
GGCATTTCCTCTGCATCGCTATTGGCAGATCTTCACTCTCGCACCGCCCTTCCGCCCTTACAATAGCAAGTAACTAATCAGCTAATAAGGAATGAGGATGAGGGGACTTGAAAAATGTAGAATTGGAAACTAAGAAGAAAGGCGGATGAGAAGTGCTGGTCACACTTCAAGGCCAGAATGACATGGGCTCAGTTAGGAGAAAGACACAGTTGTCACTCTATCCCTCCCTTGCTCTTACCTTACTCCTTAGCTCCAGAGCTACAATTCACTAAGTATCTGACAATTGATACCGTACAGATCCAGCTAGAAATGATTCTGTGCTTTCTGCTGGAGAAACACCAAATAACCAGAGAAAACGCTATAAAAACCTGCCAGTTCTGCTGTTTCAAATGATAGCTTTTAAATTAAATTCATGGCTTCCCTTCTATACCTAAAGCTATTACCTTACCACATCTTTACTGGTTTATTTAAATAGCTTCTTAAATTCTAAGCTTTCTAATATCCAGATTTGACCTTGTCACTTACCTATTTTGAATTGTTCAGCAGCTTTCCATTCTTGAATGTGGCATGTAAGGGTTTTCATGATCTGACCTTTGCCTGCCTCTCTCCCTTCCCTCCTATTATGTTTCAGTCCAAGCTTTACCTCCTCCATCCAGGAGGCCATCCCTGACTCCCTGGCATAGTACTGTGTTCCTACCACTATGGATCTTATATACAATTTTCCTCTAAATATGAAGTTTCATAATTACTTGTTTGCTTTCCCTCTCTGCACCATGATTAGAATCACTTGAGACAAGCATTATTCATTTTGTGTCCCAACTATTTTGTTTCTTAGTCACCACATCTAACTACATAACTCTGCTTTCTTGTCTCCACCAACACATCCTGCTTCTCTCTGGCACACATCATTTATTACTCCTTCTCTCGCATTCTTTTTCAATTCAATTCAATTCATACCATTTACCAGGCAGTATGGTAGTTTGGGGAAATAGGAATGTAAGAAGGTATGGTTGCTGTTTGTGGGTCTCATAGTCTAGTAGGGAGACTGCTGGGGACAGAAATTCTTTTGTGCAGTCTTTAGAGACTACAAAGCCTTTGGAATGGCCTCAGGGAATGCCTTTGCTCCAATGCCTCAACAGGAGCAGCCCTGCTCAATCTCTTTTATTCTTGGGATTCTGTAGAAGCTTTTGTTTGGGTGGGAGGCAAAGGGATTCCACTGCAAAAACACAATTGTTTGGATACCATTTTAAAGTAAGGCACTGTGTTAAGCGCTACAAAAACAGTCTAAACCAAAGAGACAGACACCCTGTCTTCTTGTTTGGCAAAAGTCAGTTTCTTTGCTAAGCCCCAGCCATTCTGTTTATACTTTCAAGGAGTTTGGGGGTAGATGGGTCAGTGCTCTTCCAACTACTTCCCACCATTTCCTACTTGCCTCCTCCTACCTTGCTGAGGGAATACTCCTCTTTTCATCAGTATGCAATTCAGAGATCTTTAAATTTGGGGTGAGACAACATTTTAGCTATTTCAATGCATTAAATTACTGGAAAGGAATTGTGCTGAGTCCTCCATTCCCAGATCAGGGTTAGTGCCTCTTCTGTGCCAGTAGAGCATTCTGTATTAACCAGAGTGAGAGTTCTGACCACAATGTGATGCCAATGCCCATTTTATACTTGTCAGCTTGCCCTCGTGACAGGAGAATGTGAGCCTCTTGAGGGCATGCACTGTCTGTGTCCTGAATGCCTGGCAGTGGGCCTTGCAAAGAATAGATGCATATTCAGATTTGAGGAAGGAAGGGAAAAGTATATAAGGAGAGCTGCACGCAGAGGATGTAGAGGAAAATCTTGACCATAAAAGGCCACCCATTTCCCAGAACAATGCCTAGGAGATAATCTGGACCTAAAGAGCTGGGAGGTAAGGGAAATGGAGGATCATGTTGTGAGGGCAGAGGCCAAGACATTCAGTGATTCAACTTTCCAAGCCTTCCAGGTGACTTTTGCAGGAAAGCATTTCGCACCTGTGGAAATCGTAGCCCTTCTCTATTTCCAGGCCTGAGCTGAGAAGGACAGGGCAGCTGTTAAGTAGGCCTTGAATTCACAGGCTAAATATATGGCATAATAGTTCTAATTCTTTAAAGTCATCACATGGGCCCAAAAGGCTTTAGGGCAATACTTTAGGAAAAAGGGGAATTGGTATTGGGAAAACTAGCATTTCCAGAGCACAAACACAAAGCTCTATCTAAGGTACTTTCACCTATGAGTTTCTTGACCCTTCATTTCCATCTCCTCCCAACCACCTCCCACTCCTATACCCTGCCAGGAATTCAGGAAGTGATGGTGTATTCAATGAGGTCGCCTTTCTGACTTGCTAAGAGTCAGGATTCCTGTCTGAATCTACAGCCTCATGCTGAGAAGGATAAATCTCTTCGACTTTGACAGCCACAATTTCTTGGCACAGGAAAAGAAGATAGTTGTTTTTTTTTTACAATTCAAATTGATTAATAATTATGTTTTAGTTATGAATGTGTTGAATCATTTTGCTTTGGCCACCTTGATGGTAACTTTCAGTTCTTTACCCAGGGAAATTATTATTTCATTTTTCCTCACTGCTCAGGGAAAATAAAATTTCTGCAAACTTTAGACATCTTAACCATCATTAAGAAACTGTTTTCATTAATACTTAAATAGTGGTTAGTCACCCACCAGTGTTAATATATGTTAAACCTATCTATTGACATTTGAATTATGGTTTGCTCATTCCAGGTTTTACCTGCTCTACTCATCACTAAGACCTCTAAGGAAACCCTCTTTGAAAAAAATGTTTCTGGTTTTTATATCTGACTATTTCTAAGGAGCAGAATTCTAACAAGCAATGGATCTGTGGGATGGCTAAGGAGCTGAGGCACCTTTAGCACTTAGATATGCTTGCTTAATATAGTAAAAACCATTTAACCTTGTTTTCATAACATATTTTGCAATTGACTTTTATTATGTTTATTCTGTGAACATCAAAAGAGGTACAAGGAAAATCACAAGACACATTTTAGAAACCTAAATAGTCATAAGCTGCATTAATAATTAATGTATGTGCATGAAAGATAGTAATACATTTCCATTATTGTCATTCATTATTATTTCATATTTGATAAAAATTGGGTAAGGGACCAACTCAGAACAATGTACATTAGAGCACACCATTGCTCGTCAAATGGGGCACCCACTACTGTAGCTGTGGGATAGGAAAATCTTTATTTCAGACATGCTGTCACTTTCCCAGAGATTGACTTGTCTGGACAAGACAGTTTGTTGGCTTTTATTGTCCTCAAATTAAACTACTCTGTCTGACTCTTCAAGTTGTCTTAAATGTTTAATTAAACACTGGAAGAATTGTCAATATCGCTCAACTTCTAAGTCATTAAACATCCTAATCCTTCACATTCCTTGTGGCTGAGGCCATTTTCTCTCAGATTTCTCTCAAGCAGTGCAGGGAATGTGTCAGACAGCAGGAGGGTTAGAGCCTTTACGTGGTGCTGCAGTCGTGATTATCCTCTGTGTGGGATATGTGGGGCTTGACTAGGGGGTTACAACTCACTAGAGACTAAAAAATTAGCTCAAGTTCATACATTCTGAAGCAGATGGAATCTCATGGATGTGGTTGCTTCCAAACAACTCAACTCCATCTTACCTCTGTGTGCTCATACCTGCTTCCCTCAAATAGAAAGGCAATGGAAAAACTTATATTGCATAGTCGAAAACCCAGTTGTTTAAATTGGAGAAATTAATGTATTCTTTTGAGTCTGAACACCTGTTCATCCTGTATCCCCTATCATGAATAATCAATTTCTCTCATGATTATGATATACCTGTTGAGAAAATTGCCCATCTTCTTATAATTTGTATGCATATTCAAAATGAATATTTAATTTAAACTGTGGTTTATTGAGAGTAATGTCCAGTTGTTAGATTTTCACAATAGTATGAGAGTAGGGCATAGACAAAAGCGGATTTTGATATAAAAATAAAATGCTTGGAATTTCTGTCTCATCCTAATAAAATACCAAGAACCACATTTATTCTACTCTCCCCACCTGCCTTTTAAAAACACCCTTGGTCACTAATATATGTTCAAAAAAGATAATTATCATAAGACATCTATCTATGTGATTACAGATTACTCGATTGTAAATCTTCTTTGGCAAAATGACTTGATTGATTTTGGAATTTGAACCTCTTTGTAATACACTGCTTAGAAGTGACCATTTCAGCAAAGGCAAAGGGGACTTAGTCACATTCAGAAATGAGTACTGCATAAATAAGGAGAATCACACTGAATTGCCAAAGATTATTTTAATGGCCTGAATCCCTTCCTTTTACAATAATTACAGGAACATCTTTAAGCTCATCTCTGAAGAACTTGTAACTTGAAAAAGGAAATGTTTTAATGAATTGAGATTATTTAAAAATTTGTATTAGAATTTTCAGGATTAATGATTATTGTCTTCCTCTCCCCTGTTTATTAAGCACAAGCAGTCTTTAATGCATCTTCCTTATATAATATGCATATTATTTACAAAATTATGTATAGCATTTCTAAAAAGCAACATTTCAAAATAGCAATGGTTCTTCCTTTTTGAACTCAAAACAAAACAAAACAAAACAAAACACAGGAGGTCTGGTTGTAATCTCTGCTTGTAAGTTTAGCTAAGTGGTGACCGATATCAGACTATTTTATACATCATAGGTAGTGATGCTTGTTTCCTAATTCTCAAAACCCTGTTAGACCTTGCAATAGAAATGAAGATTTTGCTCAAGCGCCTGCCTGGAACAGAAGTCCTTCAGAGAAACTGTGCATAAGTTCTCATTAAATCAGAGTGCAGAGGACTAAGCAGCAGATGCTGCTGACATGAACCCAGATGTAATCTCCTTAACCTTGTCCTATAAGGTGTGAACAACTCGTGGCCAGGGAATTCAAAGTAAAGTAGGTGTTACATGAAAGTCTATAATCTAAATTCAATTTGATTAAAACGATGCCTGATTTGTATTTGCAATGAAATCTTGCATGGCAGCTATCAGTAATGTGATTTTTAAAAACTTCATATACCTATTTTTTTTTACATCCATGTCTATCTATTTTTATTTTAAGATGACCAGCTTTCCATCATTGCCTTGCCCCCACATTCTTAAAATGAAATGGCTTTTAAAGGAAGAAAATACAAACAAAGTAACTATTTGTATATCAAAATAATCCAGAGATGGCAAACAACATCTGCTTCAGGAATTAATAGGAAAAGGGTCACTTTACAAGTCCAAATAGAGTTGTTCTTTATGTTGGAAATATTTTTTCTATATTTAATATCAGACCATTAGGACTTCTGCATTACACAATCCTGCAACTATCTTGTTAAATTAATAATTCTCATTAACACAATTCCTCATGGAAATCCAATCAGTGATTACAAAACAACAACAGTCATCACCAGGATCCCTCTGTCAGATTTTCACATTTTTTTGTTCCTTTTCTAAACTTTCTGTTTTTAATTATGTAATTTCATTTTCTGAGGATAACCTACAGAGAGATTAAAACATCTTGGCTTAACTGTTTTTGAACTGGGAGCTGAACTGCAAGACATTTTACAATTGATTTCTTTAAACTATGTTTTTTTTTCTTTAACATATCTGCCCTCTTGCCATTACCTTCAGAGGTTTGAATATGCTAATGCTTAGCAGACCACAACTCTTCCCTCATAGCTTTCACCTAGAGATTTGTTGCTTGGCCTCGGTGTGCTTCTGAGAAGCAGGGTGCAGATATGGGCCAAGATGGTTGGTATTAGGGAACTTCATAGGAACACACTCAGGAGGAAGAAAACTGAGAAGAGGCTGCTGGTGTTTACAGTTTGGGGACCTCAGTTTGCTTCTGGATAAGTGAGTGCTTCCTGTTAAGGATTGCTTCTGATATTGATTGGCAAAAGAGTCATTTCCATTATGAACACTGTAGACATAATTTTGTTCTTTGCTGTCTTAACCTAAAGCATATTCAATGAGCAGTGGTTGAATTTGAATGCATACTGGCTTGGGATTCCGGAGACTGGAATTCTCATACTGTCTCTTACCTTTTGATAGTTAGCTGTGTGTCCTTGGGCTAGTCACTTACATTATTTATTTTTATTTTTTAATCCTCACCTGAGGATATTTTCTCCATTGATTTTTAGAGTGAGTGGAAGAGAGAGGGAAAGGCAGAGAGAAACATCTATGTGAGAGAAACACATCGATTGGTTGCCTCCTGCTTGGCCCCCAACTAGGGCCCGGGCTGGGGAGGAGCCTGCAATTGAGGCACTTGCCCTTGACAGGTATCCTGGAATAGAACCTGAAACCCTTAGGTATGCAGGCCTATGCTCTATCCATCAAGCCAAACAGGCTAGGGCTAGTCTTGCTTTAGATGGTCATTAAGCTACTGCACAGATGTGTTGGGTCATCTTTTATAAAATTTACCAATTAAAATTTTAAAAGATTTAAGGCATAATTTACATTCAGTGAGGGGCTCAAATCTTAAATTTAGAGAAAGATGGATTTTTAAATATGTATACACCTCTGCAATCACCACCCAGGTCAGGATGTGAGACATCCCCAGAATGCCAGCAAGCTCCCGGGTGTTTCTCCAGTCACTCTTGAAACTGCTACCACTGATTGCAATGTGAGCTGGGCATTACTATGTAAAAGTCTTTATCTAATTAGCTGAATCTGTTAAACACCATCCATTCAATAAGTGTTTAATATATGTTGCCTTTTTGGAATTACTCTGACTTTTCAGTGGTCTCCTTTCTTAAGCAAGTGGAATTCTGAAGTAACCTATTGCTCCTTGAGTCTTTGGCTGTGAAGTCAAAACCCAGACTCTCCTTTGGCACCTGTGAGGCCAACAATAGCATAAGGGTTAAGATGCCCCTCCTTCCCCACCATTCTAGGTTTCAATCTAAAATCTGGGGGAAAAAAACAACAAAAGGAATTGTTTTCACATGTGACACTGGATATAGTGTTATACTGGTTAACAACAGCACAAACTTGTAAACAATGACAATGCATAATATTGATGTATTGCTTTTAGGGTTTTTAAATGCATTTTTGTCTATATTACCTTCCTGGATCTTCAAGCTACTCTGCAAGGTCCGTACTATTCCTTTCTTTTACAGAGGAAGGTATAAAAAGCTCAGAGTAAAATGACTTGCTCAGGACCACAGAGATAGGATGTGGAAGTATTTGAAAATTACTTTATGTTGGTCTGACCTCAAAGCCACTTAACACAGTAGAAAAAACTCCAGAATCTTGGCCCTGTATTCCAAAATGCCGTTCCTTTTATTACATTTAATTGCATTTATTGGGGTTATATTGGTTAATAGAATTATAGAGTTTTCAAGTATATAATTCTATAATACATCATGTGTATATTGTATTTTGTTTTCACCCAAATTAAGTTCTTTCACCATCATTTATCCCCTCTTGACTCTCTTCTACATTCCCCTCCACCCCGCCACACACACACCTCTGGTAATCACCATACTGTTTTCTGTGTCTATGACTTTTTTCTTCATCACTTCACCTATTTCAAACAGCTTTCCAAACATCTCCCATCTTACAGCTGTCAGTCTGTTCTCTGTCTCTATGAGTCTGTTTTTATTTTGTTTATTTATTTATTTTGTTCATTAGATTCCACCTATAAATGAAATTATGTGGTTTGTCTTTTTTTTTGACTGGCTTATTTCACTTAGCATAATATCCTCTATGTTCATCTATGCTGTCTCAAAAGGTAAGATTTCCTTCTTTTTTATGACTGATAGTATCCCATTGTGTAAATGTACTAATAGGCAGTTGGGCTGCTTCAAAATCTTGCCTATTGTAAATAGTGCTGCAATAAACATAGGGATGCATGTATTCTTTCAAATCAGTGTTTTCAGTTTCTTTGAATATATTCCTAGAAGTAGAATCACTGGGTCAAATGGAAGTTCCATTTTTAATTTTTTGAGGAAACTAAATACTGTTTTCCACAGTGGCTGCACCAATCTGCATTCCCACCAGCAGTGAACAAGGTTTCCTTTTCTTCACATCCTCCCCAACATTTATTGTTTGTTGATTTATTGATGATAGCCATTCTGACAGGTGTAAGGTGATACTTGGTGTAGTTTTAATTTGCATTCTCTGATGATTAGTGATGTTGAGCATCTTTCCATATGTCTATTGGCCATCTCTGTGTGCTTAGCAAAGAAGTGTCTATTTAGGTCTCTTGCCCATTTTTTTCATTGGATTGTTTGCTATTTTTTTTGTCTTGAGTTTTATAAGTTCTTTATAAATATTGGATGTTAACCCCTTATCAGATATATCAATGGTGAAAATGTTCTCCCCTTCAATGGATTGTCTTCTCATTTAGTTGATGGTTTCCTTTGCTGTGCAAAAACTTTTCAATTTGATGTAGTGCCATTTGTTTATTTTTTCTTTTGTTTCCCTTGTCTGAGGAGATATATCAGAAACAATATTGCTATGAGAAATATCTATGTTACTGCCTATGTTTCGCTCTAGGATTTTTATAGTTTTGAGTCTTACATTTATGTTTTTAATTCATTTTGAGTTTATTCTTGTGTATGGTATAAGGAAGTGGTCTAGTTTCATTTCTTTGCATGTATCCATCCCATTTTCCCAACAACATTTATTGAATAGACTGTCACAAATGCCATTTCTTCTTTTCTACCTCACATAATAGTTTTGTCAGTTGTTGCACCACTGAGAAATGGCAGTGGCAGCATGTGGGCAAATTATTCCATAGGGACATTATCCCAGAGCTGCTGTCTGAACTGGAAGCAGTGTCCAAGTGGGCAACAGAGTCTGTCTTCATACTCAGAGTAGTAACCAGGGTTTTGTGGGCTGGTCCCCAGATGTTGCAGTGCCCAACACAGGATGCTGCCTTCTAAGATGGTTACCTGCTGTGAACATTCTCTCCTGTGAGTGAAGTGGGGCCAGGAGTTCTATTAGATAGCACTGGTCTAGACTTAGGGACAACCTTCATCCTCTGTGCTGAGAATTCTCACTCAGTAGATTTGGAAGCTGTATAACCCTGACTCTGTGCAAACCTCTACTGGTACTCTCCCTTTATCCCCACTTCCTCCCTTATTTTCACTACTCTGCAACTAGGTAACCAGAGTTTCAGGGAACAGCCATTTCTTTTCCCTTTCCCAGCTCCCTGTCCTTGAAGATGGAGGCAGATCTTGTGTTTCAGAAGAAACCACAGTTTTCTTTGTTGCTAAAATAGAAGGGAGTTCAGTCTTTGTGGATCCTGAAAGTCGGAAGAGAATATGAGGATTGCCACTTTGAATTATGTTTCACTTTAGAATACCTTTCCCCACATTTACTAAAGAAGAATTTCTTAGCAAAATGTATATTATACCATAGGAGACTAACTGCTCTCTGGCTTCCCAATGAGATTTTGGATATTTGTAGTTTTGTGGGAGGAAGTCATGGGGGCCTTTTGAATTTTGTGGGAGAAGAATGAGCATCTTTCAAATCACTTTAGGTTTTAGGGTGTAATTTGTGTTTGTTTGTAATGCTAATAGGGATTTTCATATTTAGAATGGCTTATTAGTATCAGCAATCAAACCTTTTTATTAATGGCAGAACATCTTAAAACAATCCCTAGTCATTGTTAAAGTAAAGAACAGCTCATTATTTTTCATATCTTAAAGATTGAACCCTTCACCATGATTAATAAAGGATAGTTAGTATCTGCTATGGTCACAAAAATTCATGTACAAAAGAAACATTTTGGCAAATTAGAAGTAAAATGGTAGCATGAACACTTGTATCTGCACTGTTAATTAAAAGACTTAACTTATTAGGCCTTGAGGAGGGAGGAAAAGAGAAACAAACAAGTATAATTTGCCAGATTAATTTTATGGTCTGTTCTATTTAATCAAACTATACCTTCTAGTGAAAATGACAAATCTGGGTTGTCAGAATGTGGTAGATAAGGAAGATAAAGGTCATATATTTTAATGTCACAGAAGGTCTTATTAAAGGAACCTTAATTACATTAGGTACCCATGAAACATTAATTAAATACTGTCTGAAATAATTAGGTCCAAGTTACTGATGGTTTAATTAAACTCAGTTTCTTATTTTATAAGAAAACTAAAGGTCCAGTATCTCTGTTGGCAGCATAATTGATAATATGTCAAAAAGGCAAAATGGTAACCTTGACCAACCACAGAGAGAGGGTGATATGGCTCACAAGGCCTGTGTGCATTGTTGCCATTCTACATGTTGTCCCATGCTGCCTTGACTACTTCATGATGTGTGTGCTCCTATAACCCTTCAGCTTCTGGGTCACAAAACATGGGTGCCCTAGACTAGAAGAATCAGTACAATATAGAGCGAAATCATCACCTAGGGCTTGTAAATTTTATGCCACATGTGCAGATAGATGAGATGCCTTATACATGCACATTTTCCTTTTTAGAAGTATATCCTGCCTTTTGTCATCTCTGCCCATTGTATCTTGGAAATGCTAGACACACTTTCTGATTACTTACTTGCAATCTGCACAGAGGGTATCATGACATTGGAAAAAGACTGCCATAAACTCCATCCCCTTACTTATTTAGTTTCTATGCCCTAACATTCATTTTCTTCTTTAGTGGCAAGTCTTGGCAGTTAAGAGTATGGGATTTGGAATCAGACTGCAGGGTTTGAGTCTCAGCTCTGCCACAGCTGTGTGACCTTGGGCTAGTTACTTTTTTGAATTTGTTTCCTCATCTGTAAAATATTATCTGTAATAATAGTTACTTAACAGGGTTGTTATGAGTATAGTGCTTTAATGATTATGATGCATTTAGCACAACTGCAAAGTATATGGTGAGCCTAAAGAATGACACAGAACATCCTGTGGTCAACAGGATCATGGAGATTTAAGGTCCAAGGTGAATTAGTTGGATATAGGTGAATACAAGTAGAACGCCAGTTTAAAAGAACTTTAAAATATGTCAGAATGGGAAGAGATGATACAAAAGCAAAACTGTAGCTGGAGATTTTATGGGTTGATGATTTGAAATGAGCTTCAGGTCTCTTTTTTGTTATTTTGTTTGGCTTTGTTTTTTTTGAGTCTCAAGCTGAGCAGCCCTCTGAGCTGTGGACAATTGAGGGTTGACGATTTGGGCAGGGAAGGACAGCTTTACTCCAAGTTGGGCCCCTTCACTTTGACTGAGACAAAAATAATCACTATAATAGTCTTATAGTTTCTGAAGTGCTTTAAAGTATATTATCTTATTATTCCTTTCAACAGCTTTGTGAGGTAGGTACTATAAGTAGCCTCAATTTTACATGTGAGGGAACTGTGGCACAGAGAGGTTAAGACACTCTTGTTAGTCTGGGGATTTTTTGACTTTATGTGCTATGCTTTATAAACTTCTTGAGCTCAGCCCTCACTATGTGAGGGGAGGGAACCAAGGCCTGCAGGCTCAGTCTCACTAGTCCTCCTTGGCTGAGAATAGATTTCACACTTTTAAAGGCTTGCAAAGGAGGAAGTGTGGGGGGGGGGGGAGAGGAGAAGTAGCCGCTACTACTGCCCCAAACAGAATGTGGCCTCCAAAGTCTGTTTGGTATTTAGCTCATAACAGAAAAAATTTGCTAACCCATGTTTAGTGCAATGCTTCTAAAACTTTAATATGCATCTAAACCCTCTGGGAATCTGGTTCAAATGCAGATTTTGATTCAGTGTGTCTGGGCAGGGCCTGAGATTCTGCATGTCTAACAAGCTCCCAGGTGATACCCATGCTTCAGGTCCTTTGATCACACTTTGCATAGTAAGATTTGTGCCTCACACCAACTACGTACCCCTAAACATGTTCTTTACTTAGAGAAGTATGCACTAATGGCTACTTCTATTTGTCTATATCCTAAGGAATTCAAGCTTTTTTCAGTGTTCATAGAAGGTGAACTTTTCAGCAATTCACCTTTAAATCATCCTGGTAGCTATCATTACCAGTTTATCAGCTAATATGCCAGAAGTGGGGTGCAGTAATGGGGAGACAAAAGTATAAGACCTAGTTCTTGGCCTTCAGGAGTGTCTTGTTGAGACCCATCTACAATGCTTAGTCTGGGCTCAGTTATTCTCTTTCCTCCTGCTTCTGTAGTTGCAAGTCCCAGTTTCATGGTAAGTGTCTCCCACAGAGACCCTATTTTCCCTTCATGTTAAGTTTTCATGTATACTTTGTAGTCTGGGTCCTTCCTGGGTGTTCTCTGGACTTCTGCTTTGGACTCTCCTTTGTTCCTTCTTTCATGGCCCTTGTCTGACTTCCCTAGCAGGAGTTTTCTTCATTTTCCTTTACTCTTTCCTTGATATAGTGGTTCAGTCCATTCGCACACAAGTCTTAGTACAAAGCTCAGTGCCAAGCATCAGGAATCTGCTTTCAGAAATAACGTGGTTTTCTGCTTCCAGGATATGGTCAGTTCCCTCCTTGTTTGAATCTAATCTATTGAATTTGGATGCTAAGTATAATGAATATGACTTATTCCATTTCTGTTTCACATGGTGCTTTATTTCATTTTATTTTGTTTAATCCTCACCTGACAATATTTTTCCATCAATTTTTAGCGAGTGTGGAAGGGAGGGAAGAGGAGGAGAAAAAGAGAAATATTGATGTGAGAGAGACACATTGATTGGTTGTCTCCTGCACGTACCTCAAATGGGTCAGGGGATTGAACCAAAGTGCGTGCCCTAGACTAGGAATTGAGCCCATTACCCTTTGGTCCTTGAGCTGACACTTTAACCACTGAGCAAAACTGGCCAGAGCTTTCATGTTGCTTTTTAAACATAAGTAAATATTAATTATACTAGAGACCTGGTGCATTAAATTCATGCACTGGGGTGTGTGTGTCTCTCAGCCCAGCCTGCACTCACTCCAATCTGGGACATCCCTCTCACAATCCGGGACTGCTGGCTCTCAACCGCTCACCTGCCTGCCTGCCTGATTGCCCCTAACCACTTCTGCCTGCCAGCCTGATCACCCCCTAACCATTCCCCTGCCAGCCTGATTGATGACTAACTGCACCCCTGTCAGCCTGATTGCCCCCAACTGCCCTCCCCTGTCAGCCTGATTGCTCCCAACTGCCCTCCCCTGCCAGCCTGGTCACCCCTAACTGCCTTCCCCTGCAGGCCTGGTTGCCCCCAACTACCTTCCCCTGCAGGCTATATTGTGGTCACATGGGGGCGGCCATTTGTGTGTTGGAGTGATGGTCAATTTGCATATTACCTCTTTATTATATAGGAGATATATTTTATATATATATATATATATATATATATATATATATATATATATATATATATATATATATATATCACATTATCATTTAGTACAATAGTACTCCACAGTCTCCCATAGTTAAAAGAAAGCCTTATTGGCTAGATTGGAGCACAACAATACTTGTTCCATAAAGAATGAACTTCTCTGATTATTAACCTACCTGGGTTTCAGGTGTGTGGTATGTCTTGCCATTGCAGCCTTCTTTTACTTCAGAAGTCCTACCATTTTTAGCTAAAAGGCTGACATGAATCCAGATGAGTTAATTGTCACTTTTTGTTACAATATTATCCTTCAGTCTCTCTAACCCCACCTACTTCAAATATCTCTTAATTTATTCTGTTCTGTACCCCTTAAACAAGCCACACCATACTCTCCATGTGCACACTGATTGAAAGAGAATCATGGATTGTGATCACTGGAAGAAACTCATCTGGTATGACTGCCTCAGTGCAAAGGCAGAAACTGATGCTCAGAAAAAAGCAGCAATTTGTCCAAGGTCACATAGCACACATTTAGTGCCAGAGCAAAGCTAAAATCCTCTCCTATTGTCCTATTGTTCTTTTCAAGAGGTGAGGATTTTAGTCTTGTTAAATCTTTTGCTTCATTAAATTTTAAAATCGTTGACATATTAGAAAAATAGTGTGCATGCCTGCATTTTTAAAACTTACACATATGACTATATTTTACTAATAAAACAGAACAGTGGTAATCTTAATTCCCTATTTTTCAACACATACCTTGGCCATTATGAACCTTTGTGGCTCCCCCCCCCCACATTAATTCTACTAACTCCCTAGCTCATCTTTCACACATGCATATTTTTAAATAATTTTTTAAATAAATCCTCTTTAACTCAGCATATTTGACTTTTTGACTATTAATAGTAGTACACACAAATTCAAAATCAATCTCCTGCCATGAAACCTCCAAACCTAATAAAACCTCAGGAGGGTGATAACCCTAAACCTAGGAATAGAAGAAATTTCAAAATAGCTAGGCTGCTATCTAGCTATCAATTCATTTGCTCATTCATCTATCTCTAGTCAACTGCAAGCCCCATCTGTGATTTTACTACCTTAGCCCCTTTGTTTTTCTCACAGTGAGACCACATGTAAAAGGAGAGATACCTGAAGAATCTGAGCTGTGCAGAGACCTCAGTTTCTCAGCCTGGTCATTAGGTGCACAGGACCTGTGAGATATGTCACAGTATAGAAAATGCTTCATTTTAAGAACTAAATTTTTCTTCCAAGTCAATTAGAATTGATTACAATGAATAGCAGTATTATTTATTATATGCAATTTTATTTTGCTTCCTACTACTGAGAAAACAAATTTGGAGCACCAAGGAGAGAATGTATTTGCCCGGTTCGTGTGGAAACATGCGAATTTAGATCTTTTTATTTAACTTTTTGGGTTTATTTATAACTCAATATGGATATTGTCATAAATTGCTGTCACATTTTGGTCAATGACTCCACAGATGGCACTTATGGATTGATTTGCAAACTTAAAAATATTTTTAGAAGAAATACTATTTTATTTTTCAATTACAGTCAATATTATTAATAAAAGTATTATTGTATTAGTGAAAATATTTTTATGGAATAAAATAATTAGTTGCTGCAGTGTGGCAGATGTGGTTTTCTATTTGCATGTCTGCCTTTACTCAAATTACATTAAATCCTAAAGAGAATCAGTAAATCCCTGATAAATCATTTTAGAAATCACCTTTAAAAATGGAATAACTCCAGGTATCTAATGTATTTCCTGTGTCAGTCAGAGATCACTTACCTTTATATACCAACTGAAAGGTTACCATGGATGGCTACCATGAAAGGTTACCATTTAATTGCAGATACCTTTACTGGTCTTTGTACTGTGTCCACAGTGAGGCAGATGAACGCACTGATTCTTCCAAGGGTTCTGCCAAGGGACCATGGCAAATGAATGAATGAACGCCAGGAGTCTGATGAAAGAGTGGCCAACTTAACATACTATGGGATATCTTGCTCTGTCCCCTTTCTTAGCAATAGTTCCCCCCCCACCCCCGCTTAAATTTTAGGATGCTGCTTCATTCACAGAGAAGTCGTTTGTAAGAAGAGTTATTCTCTCTTATACTTCCTCCCTCATTTTTCTTTTTTACTCAGCTTGCCAAACTGGTGGCAGGCTAGGGGCTCTTGTTTCTTTTTCTCAAGTTACATATTGACATGTTTATTTGCCTAGAGTAACTCAGTTCCTGTGGCTCCTCCTTTATGCAGTGTGTTTGGATTCAGGGAAGACTGTCTCTTCTCTTCTAAGGCAGCCACCTGGGAGGCAAGCAGGTCACACAAGTTGAATTAACCATGACAAGTCCCAAAGCAATAGAAAGCTTTCCCTAGGAATTGTCCTTTGGGGGTTTTAATACTAACATATGCAATCTCATATGATTTACTTTGATATGGAAAAAGAGCAGTTCAGCAAACTCAATACATTTTTCCCTTTCAAAGTAACAGAAATTTTAAATAAAATTTATCTGATGTCAGAGACCTAGTCTCTGCTGGGATGCTTCTTTACCTGAAGAGGAGAGAGAGAGAGAGAGAGAGAGAGAGAGAGAGAGAGAGAGAGAGAGAGAGAGAAAGAAAGAAAAGAAAGAAAGAAAGAAAGAAAGAAAGAAAGAAAGAAAGAAAGAAAGAAAGAAAGAAGAAAGAAAGAAAGAAAGAAAGAAAGAAAGAAAGAAAGAAAGAAAGAAAGAAAGAAAGAAAGAAAGAAAGAAAGAAAGAAAGAAAAGAAAGGAAAGAAAGAAAGAAAGAAAGAAAGAAAGAAAGAAAGAAAGAAAGAAAGAAAGAAGAAAGAAAACCTTCAAATGCAGGAAATTATATGCTGGTAGCTCCTAGAGACCCCTCAAAAGGAGCAAAAAACAGTGTTGGGAAAGAAATGCAATTCCAAATTAGCATATTCATTTCTAATTGTAACCTGGCAAAGGAAAATACACCAAAGTGGGCCAAACCCAATGTAAATGTAACCCTCCACAAAGTGCCTTAACCCTTATCAAGTAGCCAGGGAATTTGACTAGTTGTAACCCCATGTTGTTGAAAAGCACCCCTCTGTGAGGACTATTGCAAGGCGATGGGGGTGGGGGGGGAGGGGTCTATGGACCTGGCTGGGTAAACCAGGGATCTCAGGTTAGGATGAAAAAGTGCAGAGGTCTTAGTTCCCGGGGAATCCACACTCAATCTTTCACTTCCAGGAGACAGCCGGACTTACTTTTCTCCTGAGAGCACTTACCTACTATCTTGCTCACTTTGCCATAAGGATCTTTCTTAAAAAGAAAATGGCCAATGAATTATGGAGCAGGAATGTAATAAGGAAGGTAAAAATGTGTCCTGTTATCAGTCACACACATTCAAGCCCAGTTCGGGGCAGCACAGTAAACGGGACTATAAGCTCTGGGATCTTCTCATTCAACCAAGATTGCTTCATACAAAAGTTGACAATGCCCGCTTGAAAGCCATTGTTGATATTCAACATTTTTTAAAAATAGCTGAACAGACTAGACAATAAGGCATAACAGAAAACTTGGTCAGGAGCTGGCTTGGAGTCTGGCTTAAGAAAGAAACATGCTATTAAAGTTAGCAACAAACACACATTTCTGAATGTTTAATTTATTTGAAAATAAGAATCAACTTTACCATTCATTTAAATTTTTTTTTCTTTAAAGCAACAAAGACACAGAACTCAATTTCAGTTGCTTGCTAGGGTATCTCTCTAACTTCCTTTTTCACATTGTAATTCTCACACAATAATTCTATGATCCTCACTGTTTGATAGGGCAGGGAGTGGACTAAGAACACACCTTGAATGGCCTTTCATAAAAGAATTGGAGCACATATATGTGTCCTGGAGCCATCATAAAATCATTCATTCGATGTTTAATTCATTCATCCAGCAAATATTTATTGAGTAGCCTCAACGTGCCACAGGTAAACAGCAGTGAACAAAATCAACATAGTACATGCTAGGGTCAGCATCCATCATGATTTTCCAACACTGTCCTGATTTTAACACTGGAAATCCTACATCCTAGGAACCCCTGGGAAAACTGGGATGGCTGATCACCCTATTCATTTCCTGGAGCTTAATAGTCCATGGATTCCTGAGAAAGGTGGTGGGTGAATTCTGATGGCTAAAGTCCTGGAACCAGAACTGATCCTTAATACCTATATGGTCTCGATCAGAACACTTTACTGAGCCCCAGTTTTCTCATTTACAGATGGGAAAAATAATATACAGTTACTTTACAATTAAGTGGTTCGCTTATTAATTTTATAGGAGCTGATTGCAATGACAGCTTTCCAGATAGCAACGGAAGAGGAAGAGGTATAAATGTACCATTGACTTTGCAAATAGGAAAGACTGCTCCATGCTTTGTAGAATCAGAGTGGAACCTTCCAAAAATCTGGCTGTAATATATTGTTACTGGTGTTTAGATGAGGTAGGATCTCAGGCCCACAGTGCTTTCTTAGGGAAAACAACTGACCTTCCCTCCCCCACCCAGGAGAACATCAGCAGTAGCTTAACCACTTTCTCTGCTGGCAGGTGCAAAAAAAAAAAAAAAAAAAAGAAGAAGAAGCAAGTATCTTATTCTCAAAAGGGGATTTATGCTAAAGAAGAAAACATTGATGTGAAAGAGGGACATGTATAATCCTACATTAAACCCCACTTCTGATGTATTGTTTTTCACCCTCCTTCTTCAGAGGTCTCCTTTTTATCTTTGTCAAGTTCTCTATCTTTCTTACCCATACTTTGTAATCCTATTTAACATCCCATGAGCATCTATTAGGCACCCAGCATGTACCAGCAGGGACTGGGCTGCTGAGAGGAAGCAGACCTTGTTCTTGCCTTCAAAGAGCTGAATGTCTAGTCAGAAAAAAATATGAATACACACACAGAGTTGGGTTTTATTTTTGTTTGTTTTGTTTTAGTTTCTAATTCCTTCCTTTCCTCAACCACCTTATTTTTTGAAAGTAGCATTTTTTAAAAAAAGAAAGAAGCATTAAGGTCTTTATTTTTCTCTGTCTTCAAATATCTTCTCTTCCCCCCTCATTGACATTTACCTTCCATACCATGCACACCATCTTATCAGCAACTGCTGACCTCACAGGCACTAAAACGATAGTTTTCCAAGCATTATATATCAAACCAATGTGACTTTTATGATTTAACTTCATTATTCCATATTAATACTGTAAGCTGTCTTTACTATTAGTTGGTTATAATGCCATTTTCAAAGCTTGTCAGAGGAAAGACTCTCAATCTCCCCTCCTGATGTGCAAAGAGGGGGGCAAATTTCCTTAAACCCTTTGAATTGTTTTCCACAGGTACAGCCTCCTAACAACTCATCAGTAGGCTAAAGAACTAGGTTCCCTATGCTGATGACAGGGTACGATGGCATGAAACTTGCTGTGTAACTTGCATTAATGCAAAGTTTTTGTTGACCTACTTTGTTGGTGGGCCCCATGCTCAGCAATTCAGAGACCACAAAAAGGAGGAGGGAAGGGAAATAATTTAAAGAATGGGCCAGAGAATTGATATTAATGCTATTATCAGAGTCTGAGACTGCATAGCTCGTCTGCCCTTCATTACATTAACATGTTTTCTGAGCATACCACACAGTGCCAAGGACTTTTCCTGTGTTGGTTGTTAATTATAAATACAGGGTGTCTCCAAAAATGTATACACTTTGACAGCTGATAGCTCAATTTTGAAAATGAAATGTATTTCAATAAACACTACCTTTATAAGTATTCAGAGTCTGTGTATACCTTTTTCTAGGATACCTTATGTGTGTAAGATCAAATTCTGCTCTAGAGGAGGTTATGATTGTGGGACACCAAATAGTTCTGCATAAAAAAGAAAAGAAACATGAGGCAGAATGCAAAGGATGCTTGAGGCAGCACAGGCCAGGAGGTGCAATAAGGTTCTGAAGAGGCAGGAAAGCTTTGGGAAAGCCCTCATGGAAGCCACATGCTTGGTGGTAAAAGTAGGAATAGAGTACCTGCAGATCACTGAGCAGCCTTGTCACTAGAAAACCAATGATATTTTTTTCTCCCTCATCTATTTCACATCTTCGTACAAGCCATATTGAGTCATGATCAGTTATTGAAATACACTTTTCTGCCATGGTCATGAGCAGCTTATGCCCATCCTCACTGTTTTTCTACCTCTCAGCTGTCCATAATCTCTATGTCAACTACAATTGAAATATAGGTTCTTAAATTTATTTTATAATTCTTGGTTACACCTGTTTCCATAGTGTTTCATCATTATGGAACGGTGATGATTTGAATTTTCTTCTTGTGTTTTTTTTCCTTCCAAATACTCCATAAACTGGTGATGATTAAGGGCAAAGGCAGAAGTATGAGTTAAAAATTACCTTCTCGATAATTTTTTTCTATCACATAATAACTGGAGTGTTACTATCATCTTATCTATAATGGACTAGGTGCTTTATACACATTGTTAATTTTTACACTACCTCTAGAAATTAGATATTATTACCTCCATTTTATAGATGAAGAAACCAAGGCACAGAAATATTATCAACTTGTCTGGGGTCATCCAGTTACTAGAAGATTCACAAGCACAAACACCACTGGCAAATGGTTAGCAAAGTTCATAGAACAAACTTTTGGTGTGATGGAAACTGGCCCTACCAATTTTATTTTGGCTAACATAGATTATTTAAGTCTATTTTTTTCTCCCATCTATTGTGAGAAAACCTGGATATTTTCCACATTTGGTTTCAACTTTTCAAATTCCTTTGTAGCATATGATTTGTCCTACTATCAGTTCAGATATGCTATTTTGGATAAAACTGTATTTTTGTCTTTAAAAAAACCCCTAGGTTGGCTACCCACTGGGCTCAGAGGTATACTTGCTTTTTCCTGTAGATGTTACATATTGCCCAAGATCTCTGTGGCAAAGCTAGGTCTTGTGATTTCATAACCCATGCCTGACCTTCCCCATACATGCATCCCACAATCCTGCTCCTAAACCAAGCTACTCTGTCAAATTTCATCTTTGTGTCTTAAATCTACTCACAACCTAGAATTCGTGACTGTAAATCATAATAAAAATGACAAAACCCCCCATTCTTCTCTTTTCCCTACTCTTTGATAAGTATGTGTTTCAGCTCAGTCCCTGCATTCTGGGCCAATGTCAAAAACAGTCTATTTCTCTACAGGAGCTAAAAAATATCCCATCAGGCTGTATTTGACTAGGGATAACTGCATTCTTAATCCTACCTCAAGGAAAGAATATGGAAATGGGGAGAAATGTGCATGCATTTCTTTGTTGATTCAGAAAAGGACTGCAATGGTAAATACAGAAAAGTGCAGCTGATGATGGTGGTACAGTGGAGGCATTTCCTGTTTATTATGTTGGTGAGAGTGATAGTCCCACAAAAGGGGAGGGACATTTTGTGGCTACATTTACCTCCTTTAAGAGCATGGGATTAGGCAAGAAGTGTAGAGGAGAGGCCTTTTGGCATCAGGAGCCATTGTGAGAAGACTTGAGCAAACTGGGGTGTTGTGTCACCTGCTTCTTGTCATCTGCTCCTTGGTGGACAGGTGCAGCCTGAGAGCAGCATCTGTGGTAGTGAAGGAGGCAGCTGTTTTCACTGGAAGGCCCATATTTAACCCTTTCTCAGCTCTTGGTGTCTTTGTAATTGCTTTCCTTTTTCTCTTCCACCTGTTCACAGATGATGTGGTGTCAGGAATTTTTAACACATTTTCAGAATGACCCTGAAATGGTGTGGTGTCTGGGGTAACCTCATAAAACCAAAAAGAAAGACTATTTGTCTTCTGGGGAATCCCAAAAAATGATTTATATTAATGGGTTGTAGATAGGTGTGTTGTTCACACCTGGTCCTATTGTTTATTTTACCCCCATACCCTCTGGGATGAACACTAAATAATTAAGGTACTGAATAATTAAGAAGGAATCCCTCATGTTCCCTTTGGAATTCAAAAACAAGAACATTTTTCCCATTCTGATTTTTCTTGTGATTTGTCCTGTCCTACATGTTACTGTTTTCTCTGATTCACACACAAAGAGATAAGAATTGGAATAAACTTGCAATTGCTTTATTCAACAAATATATTTTGAGTGCATACTATGTGCTAGGCATGCTACTAGGGATTGGGGTACAGTAGTGAACAAAACAACTTAAAACCATAGTAGGTGTAGATATTACACTTCAGTTGGGCTGACACAGACAAATAAATATTGGTTTAAATAAATTAGTGAAATATATATGGTCCCCTTTATATCAGTCTAAGAGTTAAAAGAAGATACTTACACTAATGTAGACTTTTTCTGGGTCTTGCCTCTACCACCTAAGTTGGTGAAACTCCTGGGTTCTCTCCCAACTTGGATACTTTTTGTTCTTTAGAAGACCACCAGTTTAACTTTAGAACTTATTGGCACAGTCTTTTCATGTGACCACCATGAGTTGCATGGGCTAGTGCCTTGCAATTCTGTAAGGCTGTATCACTGCCATCGCTACTGTGACTCTTGCTTATTGTGGAACTGTCTTTTTTGTCTGCACAATAGTTCCTTGAATAATGTTTTGTTCAACTTTGTTTCAATATAATGTTAATGAGATGCTACAGGAAATTTTGTTTATATCAACAGCCTATGGTAAAATTGGTTTCATTATATGTTGTTATCACCTAAACTTACAAAAATTATTGACAAGCTTAAGTGAGGACTTCATTTACATTAGGCTGGTCATTCACCCCTGCTTAGATTGGGGCAGGGACTATATTTTGTAGCCAGGTAAGGCCTCAACTCCCCAGTCCCAGATGTAAGCTTCCCTTCTCTGTCCTTATCTTCTTTCATTAGCTTCTGACTTTGCCCCTCTGGCCAGATTTCCATACCTCCTTGCATTCAAGATTCAATCCTCACCTGTCTGTGACATACTATAGCTAGTGTTCCAAATGATGTTACAATATAATGATAGGTATCCATTAACTTTTGTTAGTTTACTAAAAATCACCTATTATATTTTCTAAAAATAAAAATAATGTATGTTCACTTAATAAAGCTGAAAGAATACAGGCAAATTCAAAAAAGAAAACAACCACTGACAATATTAACACCTAGAAATACATAACTGGCACCATAGTCAGCTTCCTGGGTATGCAAACTGCAGTTGTAAAGGGGTCAGTGCTTAAAAGGACCCCACACTTGGTTTAATGCTTGACTGTTGCTGTCTTGATGTTTTAAATAGTTTACAATGATTTTTTATTATTTTGCAGAAGGGACTGCAAACTTTTTCACTGGGTCCTACTAATTATGTAGTTGGCCCTGCCTCCTCTTAACAGTATTGGTATATTTTTTTCTGGTCTTTTCTCTATCTATGTGCTGCTTTTAAAAATATATTCAATGCTACAGCTCCTAGGGCAATGGAAAGTAAGGAGAAAATAAACAAATGGGACTATATCAAAATAAAAAGCTTCTGCACAACAAAAGAAATCATCAACAAAACAACAAGAAAGCCCATTGCAAGGGAGAACATATTTGCCAATGTTATCACCAATAAGCATTTAATCTCCAACATTTACAGGAACTCATACAATTTAACAAAAGAAAGATAAACAACCCAATCAAAAAATGGACAAATGACCTAAATAGACACTTTTCGAAAGAGGACATTCAGAAAGCCTAGACATATGAAAAAATACTCAAAGTCACTAATCATCCGAGAGATGCAAATCAAAACAACAATGCAGTATCATCTCACACCTGTCAGAATGGCTATCATCAAATCAACAAACATCAAGTGCTGGAGAGGATGCAGAGAAAAAGGAACCCTCCTGCACTGCTGGTGGTAATGCAGACTGGTGCAGCCACTGTGGATTGCAGTATGGAGTTTCCTCAAAAGAACTAAAAATGTAACTCTCGTTTAACCCAGTGATCCCACTTCTAGGAATATATCCCAAGAAATCAGAAACACCAATCAGAAAAGATATATGCATCCCTATATTCATAGCGGCATAATTCGCAACATCTAAGATTTGGAAACAGCCTAAGTGCCCATGAGCAGATGAATGGATTAGAAAATGGTGGTACATCTACATAATGGAATGCTATGTTGCTGTAAAAAGGAATTCTTACCATTTGCAACAGAATGGTTGGCACTGGAGAACTATGCTAAGTGGAATAAGCCAATCAATGAAAGAAAAATACCACATAACATCACTCATTTATGGATAATAAAGACCATTATAAACTGATAAACAAAAATAGTTACAGAAGCAGAGCAGCATCAAACAGACTGTCAAACTACAGTAGAAAGGCCGGGGAGGGATGGGGGGAGGGGAAGAGATCAACCAAAAGACTGTTATGCATCCATATAAGCATAACCAATGGACACAAGACACTGGGGGGTAGGGGAGGCTGGGGGAAGGTCAAAGTGGAAAGAAAGGAGACATATGTATTACTCTTTGTAATATTTTAAGCAAAAAAAAAAAAAAAATCAACCCTTTAGCATTTATCCTGGACCTGTAATGTGCCAGCAGACCTTCCACTGCCTCTTTTTTAAAATGTTTTAAAAAATGTTTTATTTCAGAAAATTTCATCATATGCAAATGTAGAGAGACTGTTACAGTAAACCCTCTGTACCCAGTTTTGACAATTAACAATTACCTAATCAAGAGCAAATAAAAAATTATTTCGCAGAGAAAAAGAAAGAAAGAAGCCATTTCTTCAGTATCCTGTAAAATTTTCTGATGCACAAAATCAAAGAGCACAATAAAATTGTTTTTAAAGCATATATTCAACAACACAGCTCCTAGGGCAATGGAAAGTAAGGAGAAAATAAACAAATGGGACTATATCAAAATAAAAAGCTTCGCCCTAACTGGTTTGGCTCAGTGGATAGAGCATCGGCCTGCGGACTGAGGGGTCCCAGGTTCGATTCCGGTCAAGGGCATGTACCTTGGTTGTGGGCACATCCCCAGTAGGGAATGTGCAGGAGACAGCTGAATTAATGTTTCTCTCTCATCAATGTTTCTAACTCTATCCCTCTGCCTCTCCCTTCCTGTCTATAAAAAATCAATAAAATATATTTATAAATAAATAAATAAATAAATAAATAAAAACCTTCTGCACAGCAAAAGAAATCATCAACAAAACAACAAGAAAGCCCACTGCATGGGATAACATATTTGCCAATGTTATCATCAATAAGCGTTTAATCTCCAACATTTACAGGAACTCACACAACTTAACAAAAGGAACATAAACAATCCAATTAAAAAATGGGCAAAGACACTTTTCAAAAGAGGACATTCAGAAAGCCAAAAGACATATGAAAACATGCTCAAAGTCACTAATCATCAGAGATGCAAATCAAAACAACAATGAGGTACCACCTCACACCTGTCAGAATGGCTATCATCAACAAATTGACAAATGACAAGTGCTGGAGAGGATGCAAAAAAAAGGAACCCTCCTGCACTGCTGGTGGTAATGCAGACTGGTGCAGCCACTGTGGAGAACAGTATGGAGTTTCCTCAAAAACTTAAAAATGGAACTCCCATTTGACCCAGTAATCCCACTTCTAGGAATATATCCCAAGAAACCAGAAACACCAATCAGAAAGGATATATGCATCCCTATGTTCATAGCAGCACAATTTACCATAGCTAAGATTTGGAAACAGTCTACGTGCCCATCAGCAGATGAATGGATTAGAAAACAGTGGTACATCTACACAATGGAATACTATGCTGCTGTAAAAAAGAAGGAATTCTTACCATTTGCAACAGCATGGATGGAACTGGAGAGCATTATGCTAAGTGAAATAAGCCAGTCAGAGAAAGATAAATCTCACAT
The DNA here is from genome assembly GCA_004026665.1 of Murina feae. Taxonomy (NCBI): domain Eukaryota; kingdom Metazoa; phylum Chordata; class Mammalia; order Chiroptera; family Vespertilionidae; genus Murina; species Murina feae. The sequence goes on along the minus strand of PVJC01019816.1, from coordinate 4,607 downwards.
GATCTCACTCATTTGTGGATTATAACGAACATTTTAAACTGATGAACAAAAATAGACACAGAGACAGAGAAGCATCGAACAGACTGTCAAACTACAGCAGGATGGCTGGGGAGGTTTGGGGGAGGAGGCATGCATATAAGCATAACCAATGGACACAAGACTCTGGGAGGGGGTGAGGCCATGTGCTGGGGAGTAGGGGAGGCTGGGGAAGGTCAAATGGATAAAAAGAAAGGAGACATATGTACTACTATTTGTAATACTTTAAACAATAAAAAATAGTTGGGATTACACCTTTTTTTATAAAGTCCTCACAAGAGGATATGTTTGTTGATTTTAGAGAGAGAGTGAGAAAGAAAGGGAAAGAGGGAGGGAGAGAGAGAGAAACATCAATGTGAGAGAGAAACATTGATCGGTTGCCTCCCCTAGGTGCCCCTGCTGGGGATCAAACATGCAACCTTTTGGTTATGAGATGACACTCCAACCAACTAAGCTACTCGGCCAGGGTGGGATTACACCACTTGTATATTTCTGAATTCTGCTTTTTTTCACTTAACATTAAAATATACAAATGTTTCTATTTTAAGTAGCTGTTATTTGAAAGCACTTTAAATTGATGAATGATATTCCATCGCTTATTTAACTGTTTTCCTGTTGTTCAACTTTTAGGTTGTTAATTGCTTCTTGAGATCTTGTTTTATAGCTCAGTGCCTAGAACACTGTAAATGCTAAATAAATGTTACCTATTATGTGTTCATGGTGTTTTGGCATTTTTGAAAAGGTGTCAGTGGTCTTTCAGGGCAGGGATGGCTATTAAATTCACTCCTCTTGAATCAGCTTGCTGTGTCCCTTGGGAAGAACAGTGCTCCCACAATATTTGACAGATACTTAGACAAGGAAAAGTAATCAGTTGTTTATGCCCATTAAGATGTTACAAATTTTCTCACTCCAAAACTAAAGGATAGAAAAAATAGATTGTTTTGGCTTTGGATATTAGAACAATAGATATTTTTTCCTACTGTTAAAAATTTAATTTTGTTATAATGATCTTTCTTATTTTTTTATAGAGGAAGAGATATTTTTAGGGGAAAAAATGTCAAGCATATTTGAGTGTTTTTGGTTTCTTTTCTCAGTAGGAATGGTAATAATGGCTGCACAAATTGCTTCCTTGTCCTGTAATCCTTGTCAGCATTTCTGGCCTCCACAGCTCCTGAAAACAGAGAGGAAGGACAATTAAATTAAAACTGCCAATACTGTACCCTCTGCAAAGCATTTTGTTGCACTAATTCAACCAGATGCTAGAAAAAGTACAATTTATTCTCCCCAAATATTTGAGTCTATCAGGCTGGAGCTTTTCCCTCTATACCCAGAGTCAGGTGGCTGGGCATGGCAGTGGCACTGCTAAGCGATTCTACTAGAAGCTGAGATTTGGGAGAGGAAAGTGTCTAGGCCAGGCTCCTAAGAGTTTGATGACATTGAACTAAGCTTACCTACCTGTTATGAATGAGGCAGTGAAAAAGGGAGAGAGGGTTGCCACGAGCTAGGCAGAGCACATCAGAAAAGCATTGTGACAGTTTCAGAAAGACAGGCTGCCAACATATAAGCAGGGCACAGACTCTGGCTGGGGTTTGAGGGCAGGCATCTCTCTGCAGGAGGAGGAGACAACTGGGGTCTGCCTTGCTTTCCCAGGTTCTAGATTGAAGTACTGAGTAGGTCAAGATTCAGACTAAGGGGCCAGAGTTTCAGAATAGAGATTCAGGCACAGATGAATGGCATAAATTTGGAGCTTAGTGTTTACAATAAGATGGAAGGCCAGTTTCTAGTACAGAACACAAGGTCTGCAAAAGCTGACCTGATGCCTAGTCCACCAAATATCAAATAGGTACCTTAAGGGAACTATGACAATCCTATATAATAAAGATGGAATATGCAAATTGACCTTCACTTCAAAACCAAGATGGTGGCGCCCAGTCCCCTCAGCACCATCAGAGTGCCCCAGTCCTTTAAGTCCTTGCAGCAGGGGCGAGGGGCAAGCTGTGCCCCAGTCCCCCATGACGAGCAAATAGCAGGGCACTGCTTGCCCCTCTTCATGGTGGCAAGGGGCAAGAAGTCCCCCGAGGTGAGCACACAGCAGGACCCTGCTTGAACAAGCAGCTGGGACCTGCATGCCCCTTGCCGAGGCATTGAGAGACAAGCAGGGCCCTGCGGAGAGAAGACAGCAGGGCCCCACAGAGAGCAAACACCAGAGCCTGTGGTGGTGTTGAGCAGGCAGGTCCACAGAGAGCAGAGAACCACGGAGAGCAGGCCTAAGCCATCAGTAGGACATCCCCTGAGGGCTCCCAGATTGGAGATGGTGCAGGTCGGGTTAAGGGACACACTCCCTTGTGCACAAATTTTGTGCACCGGGTCTCTAGTAGGCTATAAAACTGATCCTGAGCTTTGAGCAGGGGTGAGCCTTTATGAGGGGACAGTGGTTTCAGTAGAGGGCTGCTCAGGCAGAAAACCAGGCAAGTTGTTGCTTTTTGGATGCACAAGGGAGACCTGAATGAACTCTCTTGATAGGATTTCACACAGTTTTTGACAAGAGTCAATTGTTCTATTTTAGAAAATAATTCATCTTTCTAACAATCATTTTATAGATTTACATAAATATACACAATTCTGTTATTTATTGGTGTTTATACCCAAAAATTACATTCTCTAATGAGAACCTAAGCTCCTTTCTTTGCATAGTCCACATTCTTCTGAGGGTTAGTATGCTAGGCCACGTGGCCACCTAGAATTAAATACTATTTTATTGCAGCCTGTGGAATAATGGGTTTGCCTAATATTAAAGGCTTTCTCTGGATCCTTCAAAAGCCTCTCAATTCACAAATTCAAGGTAAACCTGTTTTCTTCTGCATAAAGCTTTGCTCTTTGTTAGGCTTTAATAGACCAATGTGACCCTGAACTGCGGACTCTAAGTTTCCTTTATCTACCCTATTGGCTGGGTTAGCCATGGTGGGGGGAGATGTGAGGAGAGCAGGAAAAAGAGGAAGGGGGAGGAAGGGAAGAGATACTGTGATTCCAATAAAAATGTATTACATGCAATAAAATAGATTTTCATGCGTCAGTTTATCCAGCCTGTATCAGAGTAGTAGTTCTGGTGAGCAGTATAAGACACACAATGATGAGTGTGATTCTGGGAACTGATTTTCAACCCATCCACTCTTCCTTCTCCCTTCTCCTCCCCTCCACTTCTTTGAATGGAAGATGCCAAGGGCAGCTGGGCTGTGGTGGCTTCTATCTAGTTAGCAGCTTCCCCCACGGATGAACTATGACATTTTTATCAATCAACTCTGTACTAGGGCACCCCAGTCAATTCTCACATAATATCGTGCATAAAGAACTTAGGGACCCTCTGGAAAAATATTTTTTAATGAAAATATATGTATTCAATTCAAGCAATGAAAAAAAAAAAATCCGGAAAGGTTGAGCTTTCAATGGCAACTTCTGCTTGGAATAGAAAACATTTAAGCAATAGAGTGAGGAGTTTTGGTGCTGTCATGGTCATCCTGGTGCTGTCATATGAATGTTGTGTAACTTAGGGCCAACCCAATGACCTCTCTGGGCTTTATTTTCAGTAGAATGTTGCTTATGATAGTTGGCTTACTGAGGGTTGATAAGATGACATGAGAAAAAGTCTGGCACAGCACCTGGCATACAGTAGACACTGAACAATTTTTTCCTATTTGTAATGTGGGCATGGATTGAAGCTTCAGCCTTCAGACAATTCCTGTTTCTTATAGGGCTGTGGTAGGACCAGGTGGGACTTGATTTTAGAAAACACAACTGTAGAGCTGGGTAGACAAAAGCCCCTTTTCAGCTCCTGGTTCAAGATGACCACGCTCCATATGGCTTCACCTGCTGCACACTGTTCTAATTGCAATCAGAATGGATCTCATTAGGCTTACAATGGTCTAGGAAAATGAAAAGTGGTTACCGTGGCCCACTCACTAGGCATCCCAGCCAGCAGTCCAAAAAGAAGCAGGGGCGAAAATGTTTCCTGTAATTACGATGCCCAACAAGGCACCCCAAGGATGTTGGGAGCTTAATAAATAGCCTTAGAATTTTTTTCTTTCTATCTGCCAAATGTTTATTACAAATATGTGGGGGTCTGATTCAATGGCAATGCATATATCCCCCAGCCTCCCTGTAACACATACATACAAGCTTAGTGTAAGGGGGTCAGTGTGGAAGGCTGTAAGGAACAGTAGCTGCATGCTTCCTGCCTGGACATACAAAATGTTCCTAAATTCATTGAGTCAATATCCATTTATAATGAATTAATGGTAGTGGTTGGAACATAGTAAATGCTATGTTCCAGCTGCTCTCCGATACTTTAAAAAACAAAACTATAGCCCTAACCGGTTTGGCTCAGTGGATAGAACATCAGCCTGCGGACTGAAAGGTCCCAGGTTCGATTCCGGTCAAGGGCATGTACCTTAGTTGCGGGCACATCCCCAGTGGGAGGTGTGCAGGAGACAGCTGATCAATGTTTCTCTCTCATCGATGTTTCTAGCTCTCTATCTCTCTCCCTTCCTCTCTGTAAAAAGTCAATAAAATATATT
>PVJC01019815.1:0-29807 GCA_004026665.1 Murina feae | reverse complement strand
AAATGGATCCGCCTGTATAATTTCATACAGTTTAGTTTCACTCCCCTGAAAAGCCACTGTGCGTTGCCTGTGAAAATGCAGATTCCTGGGCCCACTCAGCCCTACTGGGTCCGAATCTTGATGACAGCAATCGGGGATCTGTATTTTTCACGTGTCCCAGATGATCTTGAGGTCATATATGTGTGGACTGGTGCTGGGAGTGACAGGCTCAGATGCTCTGTAATATTCCTTTCAGCTCCAGTATTCATGATTGTAAGGCCAGGGAAGATGTCAAAATTGTATATATTTTTTTTTTTTGCAGCCAGAAATCACCTGGGATGTGTTGGGTAGAGGTGGGACCCGGTGACGAGTGGGTGCCGCGCTACAAGAGACCCGGCTGTGAACTGCCAGAGAAAGCAGCAAACCTGCTGGAGTCCTGTCCCCCCATAAGGACTGCAGCCTTGAACTGCGTCTTCCCCCACTTTTCTTGGCCAGGTGGGCTGGGGGGTTCCTGCTTCTAATGACTGTGACTTGGCAAAGACCTTCCCAGGCCCCTGGAGAAGACGGCAGAGCTGATAAACCCCACATCTGTGCCACACGAAAAAGGAGAGGAGGCAGAACTGGCCATGTGTCTGCTACCTGCTGCCTGGGCAGGGAAAACCCCAGAATACTCTGCTCAGGGGAACCAAAGAAGTCGCCAGGATAGCACACCATTTCTAAGCTGCTGAGAAATTGCAGGACGATGGCTTTCAGAGGCTCCTCAAAATGTTTAATTCCATTTTGTACGCTTCTTGCATCTCTCACTATCCTCTCCATACACATTTACTGCCAGTCCCCCTAGGTTGTCAGAAAAGCTGAGGGTGAGCAAGGGAACACAGCAAATCTGGAGAGAAGAAAAACCTGGAGGGAAGCTGGAAGGCAGAGGCTGGGCCTGAGACAGAGAAACCCCCTGCATGCTAATCTGGAGCCAATAGCAGCAAAGGCCTGGCCTCTGGCCGGCTGGGGGCTTGGCTCTGGGTAGGTTGGCCGAGGCCAAGATGTCAGCCTTGATTTCTCACAGACCTGCCTCACCTGTCAGCACCTGTCAAGGAGGCAGAGGGCCACCTCAGCCAGGAAGCCTCCAACAGAAGCCTCAGGTGGGGTCATAACATAAGCAGAAGGAAAGTGGAAGGAGGAGGCAGTGGGTCCAAACGGCCCAGGCAGAGTGCAGGTGTCAGGTCAAAATAATAGGAAGAGCCTGGGTCGGGGGTGGGCAGCCAGGACTAGTGTTTGGAGGCTCTCCCCTATCCACTCTGCTCTGCCATCCCGAACATATTCTGTTCGCTTCTTCATTGCGAGAAATCAGTGACTGACCATCTCCTAGGGGCCTGACCCTGTTCTAGGTGGGTACATCTAGGAACAGTCTCTGCCTTTGTGGACTGCTACTTTAGATGAACAATAAAGCTAAATGACAAAGACAAATAGAATTATGGCCAAGTATTGATGAGTGCATCGATGGGAACAGAAGCACAGAAAGGGGAGGAGAGTGAGTGGAGGCACCATTTTGGATGGAGAGACTTGGGCAGAGCTTTTTCCTTGTACCACCATAGTAGGACACCCAGATGTTCACAGACGCACTTAAGAAATTGCTACCATATTCCCGAACTGTGCTAGGTATTAAGGACACATGGATAACTAAGGGTTGCATATGTCCTTGAGGCATTCTGATAAGAACACAGAACATCAGAACTCGTAGAGACCTCAGTGACTGCCCAGTCCAAACCCCACGTCTAGAAATGAGGAAATTGAGGTTCAGAGAGAGGAAGTAACTGGCTGTTTCAGCTGTCCCTTCCTTTCTGGACTCGTGCTCTCTCCAATGCCAGCCTCTCTCAGTACTGCCTAAGCCATACCAGAGTGAAGCTGGTTTGAGGGTCAACCAGGAGGTCCAAGATGGAGGCAGGCTGGCACTCCTCGGACCAGAGGGCACTGCTTGAGAGAGCTCAAGTCAAGCTCTGTCTCTGAGGGTTACTGTACATATCAGATTTTCCCCTGGGAAGAGTTCCTTGCAAAGAGAGATAATGATTTATTTGTCCACGATCCCTCAATGCTTAATATTATGCTTGGCTGGCTGAAAATGCTAAGTAAATGTTTGAGGAGTAGATGGGCTGGAGACCAGATGGCTGGTTGGATACATGACTTTTTAGTGGTATGAGTGGAATCTCCAGACTTCTCTGTCTCTCTGGTTCTAGCCTTACTCTTTGGTGCCTGGCTTGTTGAGAATGGGTGCTGTGCCCATCCACGAACCCCACCAGCTCAGGCAGGAGACCGTGCACTCACTGTTCACATTGTCACTGGGGATCTCGACTCTGGGTTGCATCTCTTTGTGCTGCCTTTATGTAGATCATTGTAGACTCCCTATACTTAAAAAAATATATTTTATTGATTTTTTACAGAGAGGAAGGGAGAGGGATAGAGAGTTAGAAACATTGATCAGCTGCCTCTTGCACACCTGCCACTGGGAATGTGCCTGCAACCAAGGTACATGCCCTTGACTGGAATCGAACCTGGGACTCTTCAGTCCACAGGCCAACACTCTATCCAATGAGCCAAATTGATTAGGGCTAGACTCCCTATTCTTGGTTGATCTTTAAACATGTATTGGCCCAGCCATGGGGACACAGACGTATATTACCTTTGTTTCTTCTCTGGACATAAAAATACTACAAGACAATTCCAAAATGCTGCTGCTAAGTGCCATAGGAGCGGATCTGAGGCAGGCAGTAGGGACAGTGAGGACAACAGTGAGCTAGCAGGAGGGGACTCGCAGGGGGCTGGCCCAGGCATGCTGCCAGTGCTCTTCTTACGTCTTAGGGGCACTAGGACACACTCTCGTCCTCATTTCTTCACTGGTCACACTCACTTCCCAGGGGTGTTAAGGGGATCAGTGATCAAGAGTCTCTCCTTGACCAAACTCTAACCAGGCCCCTCTGAGCCTTCTTATCTACGAGGCCTCAACCTTGGCCTGTAAAGATTTGAACAAGACACTAACATGATTGCTAACAGCTCAAAGCCACGCATGGCCCTAGCCTTTCCTGCAGTGCCTGCCTGAGAAAACTCAAGATTATCAAAAGAATTTACTGTTCGTCCAGCCAACACCTGAAGACAGGACCCTACCCCACAGCCTCTTTGGGAAGGGAGGAACCCAACTCGGATAAGCACCAGATGGGTTTCATAGGGACCAACCCCCTCCTGTTTTTGTAATTTTTCACTCCCTTGACTCTACTGAGCCCCCAATCACCCCTTTCCTGTCTCCCCATTGTCCCTCTAAAATGCCCAGTCGCCTCTGTACAAATCAACATTTAGTTCAGTTCACGCTGGTCTCTTTTTCCTATTGCAATTGGGCATTACTGATTAAAATACATCCTGACCACTTTAACTATCAGCTGGTTTTGTTTCTCTTTAATATCCGATGTGATAAGACTGCTATTAGACAAACTGGTCAAGGTGTAAGCCATGCTCACTGCCCGTGGGCACTTTCTTACACATGGGTAAGGCCATGGTCTGGCTCAAAAGTTCTGTCCAAACTGTTGTGATGATGCTGGTCAGGACCACCCAGATTCTCTCAGGAATCTGAGCTGGGGGAAGTGGAGAAAGCCAAGCAGAAGCAGGAAGAGGCAGGGACAGGAATGAAGAAGCCACATGTTGCAGATGAGACTAAAGTGAAGACATGAACCCCTGGTGCTGTGGCCCCAGAGCTGCCTTGGATCTGAATGACCTTCCCGTTCCAGGCCCACTTGCTAGTGTATTATGAGTCCTGATTTTCTAAAAAAGGTGTCCTTATTACAAGCCCACATTACTTAAAGAGACCCACCGAATCCCTGGCCCTTGCCAGCAAAAATCCCCCAAAGAGGCACCTGCGAATCCAACACACCAGCCTAAGAGCTTAGCTACTTGCCTCTTGGGCCCAGGGTGGATTTGGGGATTTGGATGGAGGAAACACAGTGGGGAGGCACCAGGGGAGACTGGAAAGAGACTGGGTCTGGACTTCGGCACAGGGTTTGAATTCTGGCTCTGCTGCAGGCCAGAGGTCACCCCTCTACACCTACCCTCTTCTTAAAACGGGTATAATGGTGGTGGGTCACATTATGGGTCCCCCTCACTGTGAGCTCCCACCTCTGGCCAGTCAGCACTTTGCCCAGCAACACATGTGTGAGCTCTGAGGGGTCTTCATGCGTGGCTGAGGATGGCTGGATACAGTGGCTCAGCAGGAGTGTATCCTTGAAACCCTCTTTGCAAAGCAACCCTGCTGCATGGGGAGGAGGAGCAAAAGGGGGTTCATCCTTCCAAATGGATGACTCTCCTCACTTCCTCTGCACTCCCCAGGGCGCAGTTCCCGGGATCCATAGCATATTAGAGACGGGGACAGGGGCTTCGGCAAAAGTCCGGCTCCTGTTGTCAGCAACTCTCTGCTCTCTAATGTGAGCTGGATGTGACTCCTTAGGCAAAGCCGCTCTGGAATGGCCCAGGAATGTGGCGCTCCGGCTGAGGCCACTGTGGGGCTCCTAGCACAGACCTTACAGGTCTCCTATGTGGGGATTCTTTGTTCTCTGTGCCTTGTAAACAGATATATAGGGAAGACAAGGCCCCAGACAAAGCAGGCTGGATATACCCCAGGCTCCCTGGACTTAAATATTGAGCCCCAGAGCTGTAAGCGGTGCCACCCTCTCCCACTTCCAACACAGGAATCCTATCCGCCCAGTACCACGCCGGACAGCTGCTCATCCTGCCTCTGGGAATGGAAGGGAACTTGACACTATCTCCTGGGCATCCATTCCAGGATTTTTACATCAGCACCTGGTTTTATTCACCGGGCGTTGGTATCTCCAAACGGCTCCAGTGTTTCTTCATCTAATTATTCTCCTCCTTTGTTTTGCTCTATATGCTTTGGGTTTTGTGCTTATAATGGGGGGGGGGTTTCCCTCTTTCTTTAGCATCTGGTGGGAGCATGACTGAAGGAGTGGTCCATTACTGAGCCCCTAAGTGGGCCTGGGAGGACAGGCTAAGGGCCAGTGGCTACCACCTCAAGAACCGATTTCCAGGGCTGGGGTAGCCTTAGAACTACCTACTCCCTGCGGGGCTTGTCCACACCTGGCTCAGAGCCACCCTCAAACCCAACTACAACAGAGCCAAGTTCTGGGAGCTGCCCAGGAGAGATCCCAAGTTCAGGAGAGACAGCAAAAGGAATAATGTGTACTCGGCTCCGACGACATCAGGCATGTGCCAAGTGCTTCACGCATGCGTGTTCTCATGCTTCCTCACAGAGTTAGTTATGGCTCCCCCTTAAAAGAAATGAGCCCAGAAAAGTCAAGTAACCTGCAGATGGTCACACAGCTGCTACAAGGTGAGGCCAGGGAGAAGAGCAAAGTCCTTTCATGTTCAAACCACAGATACAACTGTCAGACGGAGTACTCAAGACAGGTGTTTAATAACAGCCTTCTCCATGTATAAAGCACCTTCCATCTACCTCCAAACAGCCTTCTGGGGTCTGCAGTGATCAGTGTCTTTAACAGTAAGGAAAGGGGAAAAGAGCCTTGGATGAAAGCAGAGGTTCTCATGTAAGAACATCGTACATGGTCACATGGAAATGTTGCCTAGGACGCTTTAAAAATCTACCATGAGGAGGCCAGGCTAGCTTCCAACAGCTCACAGGTGATGTCGATGCACTTGCCAGGGCTCAGCGTACTGTTTGAAGGGACGGATCTGGGATCAAGTCGCAGCTATGTAGCTGTCAGGCCTTGTAAGGCCTATAGATGTCACCTCCTCTGGGAGGGTTTCCCTGGTCTGTGGCCCCAGGAAGTGCTCTGCACACATGAGAAATATTACACTGCCTGCTACTCCCTCTTCCGAGGCTTCTCACACTCACCAGTGTAAGCCCTGTGAAAGCCACGGCCACGGCCATAGCACCCTGTGAGTCCCTGCAGCAGCCTTCTTGCAGGCAGAGAGTACAGTGCTCACCCAACTGTACTGAGTGGTGAGTGAAGGAATGAAAGAATGAATGAATGAAGGACTCACAGCCCTTTTGAGGGGCTCTCAGAACAGATCTGATCCCTAAATAAGCCTAGATCCTGTGTGGCTGTGCATCAGGAGGCCCCAAACCCAGAGGACTTTGCTTCTCAAGAAGAGGAGCCCTAACCAGTCTGGCTCAGTGGATAGAGCACTGGCCTGCAGACTGAAGGGTCCCAGGTTCGATTCTGGTCAAGGGCATGTACCTGGGTTGCAGGCACATCCCCAGTAGGGGGCGTGCAGGAGGCAGCTGATTGATGTTTCTCTCTCATCAATGTTTCTAACTCTCTATCCCTCTCCCTTCCTCTCTGTAAAAAAATCAATAAAATATATTAAAAAAAAAAAAAAGAAGAGCAGAGGAGGGAAACCCACCCAGCCTGCGCCCGAAACATCGCAGCTCCTTTAGGTTTGTTTATCCTGACTTCCAGGCCCCGCCAAAGCAAAACAAGTCGACAGAAAGGAGGTTGTGGAGCACAGAAATAAACACACGGGGCTGGGAAAACAGGCTCTGATGTTCTGCAGCTGCAGAGCGGAGCCCAGGCTGTAATCTGGACCAGCTGCCCGATATGGAAGTTGGCCGTTTATTCTCTTGTGCAGAAAGAACTCCCCATGCACCCAGCTGCCCTGCAGCCCGGGGCCTCAGAGCCCCTGCCCTGAGGTGGAGAAAGCTGGGTTGTGTCCTTCGGTGGACATTTCTTTTGCTCTGACATCCACAGGAAATGGGGTTCACAGGGGGAGCGCAGCAGTCATCCCATAAGCAAACCGAGGCGTTTCTGGCCAGGCCCTGCTGGAGGGCATCTCTTTTACAATGTGGTCTGGCCTGTGGGTGTGCTTCATAAAACGCTATTTCCTAATGGTAATTAGGAAACTCAATATGCTCTTAGCTTGGTATGGTGCTTTGCGCCTCTTCAAAGAAATGTTGTCAGATGGTCTCATTTGATCTTTGCTGTCCCCCTCTAAGGTGGGTGAGATGACACCCATTTCACAGAGGAGGAAGCTGAGCCTCAGAGAAGGATTCTAAAGGATTCTAAAGTGGCCACACCTGAGTCTCCAACCCACAGCCCTTGGGGCCACTGTACTGTGTCTTCGGTTGTGAGTCACACTGGGTGCTTGGGCATCGCTGACATGTCTCCCCAGTCAGCCCTGTATCAGGCACGCTGGGTGGGTTTTAAGTATTGACTCACCCGTTGGTCTTCCCTCTTCTATTGCAGGTTCATTGGAAACCGGGAGTTTGTCTTGGCTGATTTGGTTTCTCCAACACCCTGCTCATGGCTGCCTGGCTCCCAGTAGATGTTCAAGGAAAATGTGTTTGATCAAACAGGAAATGAAGCATTTTTCCTGCCCAGCCCTGAAGCAGGAGCCCTCCCCGTCACAGTGGGAGGATGTCTCCACGCCCAGACGTTCTGCTCAGAGCTGGATTTGTAGGAAGTTACTTGGCGGCAGGTGCAGAGGTGAGTCCTTTGTCTTGCTTTTGCTCCTGGGGTCCCTCAAAGAGCAGTGAGAGTCAACAGGCCTTTCAGATGAGACGGAAATGCTGTGGATCCAGGAGAAAGTCACTGATGCTGAGCTCTCTTTTTATATATAACCGTGAGGAGCTGTGATGCTTATACCGCGGCCCTGGAAAGGCTGTGTGGACCCATTGCCTGGACCTCGGAGTCCAACGTCTAGAACCAGTGGCCTTTTCTAAGAAGGCTCTTTCACGCACTCTGCCTTCACTCACACACTGTCCTGTCCCACCCTGTTTTCTCTCTCAGTTCTGCTCTCCTTCAAGTTCAAAGCCTGAGGCTCCTGGCTGGAATGCTTCCCCGCCCGCCCTCATACTTTAAATCTTTGAATCAGGACCTGCCTTTAGCACCATATTGACCACCTTCTAGCTCTATGGCATCGGGCAAGTAATTTAACCTCTCAAAATATGGAGTTTCCTCATCTGGGATAACCACACGTACCTTAGGGAGTTACTCTGAAATATACCCGAGCTCAGTGCCTGGGGTGGTTGGTTTTCAAGAAATAGTGTTGAACCCAAAATAAGCCCCAAGGATCATGCCGGGGGACGGAGGCACTGCTGCCAGGGACTCACCCATCCCTGACACCCTCCTATCACAGCACCCACAAGACCTCAGGGTGTCCACAGGCTGTACCTCCCTCTTTCATGTTCTTTCTTCCATTAGAATTCTCCAACGGGCTCTGTAGAAGAGAGGCTGAAATCTGGCGCCAGGGGAAATAGGCCTATACAGAGAACGGGTTCCAAGCTCACCCCGAGGGTGTTTCCCACTGTTAAGGTGGGCTGTGAAGTTCAGGCGGCAGCAGCTGAAGCTGATTCCGTTACATCAAAAAAGACACTGGGGGGCCCTAGCTGGTTTGGCTCAGCGTCGGCCTGTGGACTGAAGGGTCCCAGGTTCGATTCTAGTCAAGGGCACATGCCCGAGTTGTAGGCTTGATCCCCTGTAGGAGGCAGCCAATCCTTGATCTCATAATTGAAGTTTCTCTCTCTCTCTCTCTCTCTCTCTCTCTCTCTCTCTCTCTCTCTCTCCCTTTCCTTTCCTCTCTGAAATTAATAAAAATGTATTTTTTTTTTTTTTAAAAGACACTGCAGGGACCTCCCTGATGGAATGAATCTACAGTGCCTTCCTCAGGCCTCTCTCCCATCCTCAGAGGAGAGGGTGTGAGGTCACGGGGATGAAGATCAATTCCTACGTTTGTCAGAATTGCTTTCTGCATAAGCAGTTTTATCATTCCTGGTTGTAGAGTGGGCCTCAACTTTAAACGTTCTTTGTACAAACCCACATCAAAGACCAAAACGCCAACTCTTGAGTAGTGTTGAGGCGCTGTTTTTTGGAGAAAAATTCCTTGGTCACCTTCACTCTGAAAGTTTATTTCCGAAGGAGTTTTCCTGCAGAGCAACTCCCAGAGGCCACTGCACGCTTGCCAAGGGGCAAGGGAATGCCAGGCTGCAGGAACTGCCCAGGCCCTTCTTAGAAGGACGGGCACAGCAGTGTCAGCGAAACACAGGGACGGAGGGACACGGGGATCCCATGCGCCAGGCCCCCTCGCTCATTCGCCACAGAAAGGATAGGTGTTTAGGGAGCAAACTGGTCACCTCCACTCGCAAGCGTGAGGCACCCCACTAGACAAAGTTAAAAAGAGCAAACCTCCTCAAATTCCACGGACACGCTTGGCTGCTAATCCTTAACGTAAACTCCAAACACGGGCATGTTTATTTTCTCCCAGTCAGCCCTCAGTGTTGGCTTTCAGTTGGTTCCTGCTTTCCCTTAGCATATATTTATAAAACAAGCATTCGTGGGCCTGCTCGTGACCTCTGAGCAGCGCTGGAGCACAGATTCCCAAGGGGGCTTCCCTTCCCCTGCCTGAGCGGTTCTTCCTCGCGAGGGCCCACGCGGCAGCTCTTTCTGCGCTTTTGTAAGGCGTGAATGTAACGGGGCTCGCTAGCTCAGCGGTTCCTAGAAATAGGAACATCCTTTCTCCTATTGGGTTCAAGACTGTTTCTCAGGCACCCCCATCCCACAGCCACATTTTACCACCTGGCTTCTTAAAGGAGCCAGGCCTTTTGTGTTTCCAGCCCCTCTTGAATCTGTTTGAAGTCCTCGAACCAAGGGCAGCACGGATTCATCGGAACGGAAATGCTTTCTGCACGCAGCCCTGTAAAAGCTCTCTTGGAAGGGGTCACTAGGACGCTTTCAGGAAAAGTCACTGGATTTGTTTTTGGAAGGCTTAAGATAGGCTCTTGGCAAACCAGAATGTTCGGAAGGCCAGATCCCACTCTCTGTGCAGTACAGGGGAAGAGGAAATTGTGGAGGCTGAGGGACTGGCCTCAGGGCTGGGTCGGCGGGGGCCTCGGGTCTCAGGATTGCTACTCCATGGCCTGTGTGGCTCCCCAGAGCTCGCATGTCATCTTCCCAGGAGCTATGCTTCTGAAAAGCAGGACTTTCTAAAGGGGGAGCAGCTCAGACAGGAGGAGAAGCAGGAGCAGCAGAAAACATGAACTTGGAATATGGACCTTTCCATGGGGAGAAAGGGTCTGCCTGCCTACCTGGTGCCTGGCCCTGGTTGCGGTGTTGAGGGGCATCAGGGACGGCTGAGGCTTCGTTACCTCTTGTTCTAGGCCCCAGTCTGGTCCCCTCCCTGGTCAGTCGCTGCCGTGTCATTCCCCGCTTCCAGCCCGCCCAGGCTTCCCAGTGCTCTGAGGTCAAGCCTGAACTCCTGACCATTGATCCAGACATGCCTCTCTGGCCTTTTTTCTTCTTACATCCCAAGCCCTCACCACATCAAACTATTTGGACTTATCAGACAATGCTCTGCTAATTCATGCATTGTTCTCTTTACTGGGATACTTCACCTTCCACCTCCACCTGACACCCACCAGCTTGCCCTTCAAGACTTTGGTCAAAGATACCTCTCAACTGACCCCCACACGGGAGGCGCATTAGCCTTTGTACAGACATTGACTGTGGCACTCACCACACTCTCCTGTGCTTTTGTATCTTTCCCACCTGCTAGACTGTGAGCTCCTGAAAGTGAGGCCAGGTCTTACTCATCTTTGGTTCCAGTGCCTGGGATATAGCAAGTGCTCAATAAATGTTTGCTAAAGAAGTGAATAAGCCTGGCTGGCGTGGCTCAGTGGTTGAGCTTTGACCTATGAACCAGGAGGTCACGGTTCAATTTCCGGTCAAGGGCACATACCCAGGTTGTGGGCTCCATCCTAGTAGGGGGCTGGCAGGAGGCAGTCAATCAATGATCCTCTCTCATCGTTGATATTTCTATCTCTCTATCCTTCCCCTCCCTGGAATCAATAAAAACTCTATATTTTTAAGAAAAAAAGAAGTGAATGGGCTCATGCTCTGTGTTCAAAATGTCTTCCTCCTTCCACACATCTATCTTTTCTTGATGATGGAAGTGAGGGAGTCCAGTTCATCTCTCTCTCCTCTGCTCCTTTTAAAGCCAGCTCCGTGCCCTCTGGCTTTCTGATCCATGGGCTTCAGGCCTTTGCTGTCCCTGCCCAATCTTCACCTGGTTCCCACCATCACCTCATTTCCCACGTCCTGGCCTTCGTTTCTTTCTCTCTGCTGTCTCCCACTCGGTGTCAGCTGGGACTGGAAGCAATATTTGCCACAGGACAATTTTTCTGAGTGAATGTTGTGTCCCTGTGCATCTTCTGTGTGACTAGATGTACACTTAGGGGAGACATTTGAAAAACACTTTCCTATCTCCACACATTCTGTGGTGTTTGCATCCACTGAATACTCATTCAGTAAGTGTAGTGAGAAGGAAACGAATGTGTGAGGCAGTCTACCTGCCAGGTATGTGCCCGGTGCTTCCACACGGGTTACCTCAGGGAGACAGGTGACCGATCTCAAAGAATGGGAAAAACAGCGGTTTCGCTGGTAGATGCCCACCCCCTTATAAGGGTCCCCCTTCCCTCACACCGGCTTGGTGACATGAAGAGCAAACATGGGGGCAGGAAAGAGTACCTTTAAAGTAACAGGGAAGAATACCTTTAAAGTAACCAAGAATTGCCGAGGAGGGAATTAGCACCTTCATACTAAACTGCTAAGGACAGACAGAAGGGCTCATAAGGACCCGGGTGCTGTCAAAGGCCAGGAGAATCAGAGGTAACTCAAGATGGTAGCAGGAGGACTCGGGCCAGACAGACCACACATGGGGTCTGTCTGCTCCACACCTTATGGGCTCTGGTGACATCGGGCAGGTTCTTCCCCCTCCTGCCCAGCCTCCTCCTCACCTCCCAACCCTTGAACATCACTGAGAATCCGGTGCATAATGTGCACGGACGCTCTCCTCCCCATAGTGCCAGGTACAAGTTTGTTGGTAGTTTCATCTGAGTGGTTCATTTTCCTTAGGAGTGTGGCTTACTTCTAAATCATGTTGTCAGTGGGGTAGTTAAACTGTATGAGGAAAAGAGACTGTCTATGCACTAAGTGAATAAAAAAATAGGATTGTATATAAAAGGCCAAGTAGCTCTGTCTCTCCTTGCCGGAAAAAAATGCTACATTATCCTTAACAGATTCCTGGGGGCACTGCTTGCAGCCAGCTGTAGGTGCAGAGAGGGGAGGAAGAGAATTCACAGACTCTGAAGGACTTCCTTTGCATCCCTTATTCTAAACCAGATTGAAACATCTCAGCAGCTAGGGAGGAAAACGGTCTAGAAGCCAACATCCTGATCATTTATTTTGAGCTCATACTGCACACTGGGGTGCCCACTGCCCCGCCCCCCCTCAAACTTACATTCCTAAATATTAAAACACACATAAGCTGTTGGATATTTTTCAAGTTTTCTGAGATGCCACTGATAAGTATCAACATGCGCTGGCTTAGAATTAACCCTGGGTCGCCCTGCATATATTTTCCATGTGGAACCAAATTGAGGAAAAATATCTTAAACCATCTGAACTTATATCCTGCTTTAAATTCATGCTGTGGGGCTTAAACAAAACCGAATCCTTTCCCCACCCCCTCGCTGCAAAAATACTATTTATTTTTCTTGCAAATGGACCGTATACGAAGGTAAAACAAATGTCTTTCTGTCTTGAGATGTATATATCTTTTCTGGCCAAGTTCCCCAAAGCCAAACATCTAACAGAATGACTGATATCACCCTCGCCTGAAATAAAAACAACTTTACCTCTCATCGAGCAGAAATCAGGAGGTCTGGATTCTAGACCCAAGTTGGCCATGACCTAGCCTGGGCCCTGTGGCCAGTCTCTCCAGCTCTCTGTTCTTGCTCTCTGCTTAGTGAATGGGTGGGGTGTGCTTGGGCATAGAGAGGAGTTGATCTGAGACCCTGCCCACCTTTAAAATCCTATGACTCCAGATCAAAACACGGGTAAACAATGGCAAGATCTTGTACAAATATATGGTAATATTGACTTAAAACATGGGTACCGAGAAGCCTTCTCTATAATGCCCTCTTCAAAGGAAACGCCCAGTTTTCGATTTTGACCTGAGGCGTGTCAATCTTAGTTTTCTCATCAGTTCCTTCCACATGGTAACATCCCCACCTGCTGGAACTTTAGGTTTGTGCTGCTAAAAGTCAGAGGTGTTTGGGAAAGGTTCCATGGCCTCAGCCCAAGCTGGGGTCCCGGAGGAGGCTCCCTCTTCTACTGTACTCCTTTTTGAAGGAGGATAGAGCTCTGATGCTGAGAATCTGTCCTCCTGCACATTAGGGCTGCCCTGACCCACAGAATGACTAACAACCCCCCCCCCCCCCACTCCCACCTCCCCCGGTAGCGGGCAATCAGTGTGGGTCAGAATTTCTGTACTTTTCTGAAAGATGATCCTTGGCTTCCTCCTCAGAGCCTCACTCCCAGGGATATAGTTTATGCCTCTGGGATTGGAGTTCCTTGGAAACACAACCAGGAGTCTCAACACAGCACGGGTTTTATGTGGTCAGAGGCAGGCCAGCGGGTGGAGGCCGTGGGAAGGCATGGATCTCAGCTCTACATTGCTGCAATGCCCCCTGCAGCCTATAAGACCCTGAAGTCTGTATGTCAGGTGAGGGAGTCACTAAGGGTTTTGAGGAGCCCAACCCTACTCTTTAAGACCAGGCCTAAGCTCTCAGTGCAGAATCAGAGAAGTGGGAGGCCCAGGGGTTTGGTTCTGCCTCTGCACTTGCCCTGGAAGAGTCAGCCAGCTCCCCACTCGGCCCTCTGAAAGTGGGGAGATGGATGAATGGCCTTCAGTTTTGTGGTTCTACAATTCCTGTATGTCTCTTACATCCCCTGCATGCTGAGTAAAGCATCCCATGATGGGGCTGTCTCTGCTGGGCCACCTTATCTCTCAGGCCCATCACCAATGGTGACGCTTCTGGGTCTCATCAGGGGTCAGGAGGGAGAGGCGTAGACTATGCAAGGGCTGTTGTCTGACCTCTGGGCTCCAGGGAGGGTGTAGCCGCTTCAGGGCAGGAAAGAATGCCAGCAGTCCCTGAGGAGGGGCTGTCCAGAGCTGACATCAGCCTCTTTCAGTGCAGTCAATAGGCTCCAGGGCCAAGTGGATTAACCGTCCTTCTCCCAAGCTCCCCACCCACGCCCCGGGGAGCCCCACACCACTGTGGCTCAGCTCCCACCTCCCAGACTGTGGCCCTAGCTTCCAAGCCCAATCCAAGCACAGAGCCCAGCCAGCTGGGCCCACAGAGGTGAGTTAAACAGTGACAAAAGCGGCCTTGGAGATTAGTGGTGGCTGATGACCATCTCCTTTCCCTGGGCTCAGCGAGCACAGACCTCCTCTCCGCTCGAGCCGGCTGAAGAACGGTTGCCAAAGAGTTCCTGACAAGCACCCCTCTGGTATGTGGGCAGCGTTTTTGATTTCCCTCTAAAGGTCATCTTTCCACAGTTCCTCCCTTCCTGCCACCCCATCAGGAGTTGTTTATTTCACACAGCTAAATGCCATGGTCCTTCTCAGCTCCCTTGGCAGCAATCCATCAGAGCGCAGTCAACAAAGAGAGCAAGAGAAGGCAGCAACCCAAAGGCAAAGTATGGTGCCCAGCCCAGTTCATAAATGTGACTCTGATATGTCACAGATGTCCTAGATCATAGCCAGACTCCCTTCCTTGGCCATCAAAACTTGCCTTTTGGCTCCTGCAGGGTCCAACAGATCTCCTCATCTAGCCAGGACACCGCTAGCTCAGCCTTTGGCTGCTCTAGAAAGGGACTCCAGATAATGCTAGAAAAACTCTGAAGCACACATATTGCTCTGCAGATCACAGCATCCAAGGCAGTGGTTCTCAACCTTCCTAATGCCTCGACCCTTTGATACAGCTCCTCATGTCGTGGTGACCCCCAACCGTAAGATTATTTTCATTGCTACTTCATAACTATAATTTTGCTACTGTTATGAATCGTAATGTAAACATCTGATATGCAGGATGTATTTAGGCGACCCCTGTGAAAGGGTCGTTCGACCCCCAAAGGGGTCACGACCCACAGGTTGAGAACCACTGATCTAAGGTGAGGTGGATGTGTGAAGTCCAAGGTTATGTGTAGGCACACCTTGTCCTCAGGTATGTCCATCACTTTCGTGACAAAATGCTGTCACAAATGTTTTCTCTATTTGATCCTGAATCACTGCTCTGGGAAAGGGAAGGCCCATGGAGGGAGGCAAATTGAAGTTCGGGACACCTTGGAAACGGGCGCTATTAAGGAGCGAGGTCTGCAGGTCATGCGTGGCTGGGAGGAAAGTATATTTTAAGGACCTTCTGAAACCAAACATTGGCCTTAGGGAAACCATCTGGGCCCAACGTGTGAATCTGAAGAGGTGCCTGTCCCTGAGTGTCTAGGGCAGAAGGTGGGGGCAGGAGCTCTTTCCCAGCCGTCTCCCTGCAGAGCCGAGACTTCGGTACAGATGCCCTGGGAGAGGAGAATCCATTTATGCCTCACCCAGAGTCGCAGCATGTCAGAGCCCAGCCACACGAGATGCTGGCATTCTTTTGCAACTTGGTTAGGAGACACTGTTCGTTGAGACCTGGCTGGGAGACTCACTCTCCTCGGGCAATCTCTCCAAGGTTCTACATGTCGGGGGAGAATAAACCCTAGAAAAGAGTGCTAACTAGGTAAGTTAGCTTGACTTATGAACATTGTACGAAGTACCCTTGTCAGAAAGAGGCCCTTTCTGAGACTTGGGGGCCTGCCAGGTACCTGAGACCCCTCGCATTCCGCTCAGTTGGTGGCGAAGGAGAAAAACAAAAGGGACCCTGCTTTGCCTCCATGCCTTTCCCCACTCAAGTACTCAAGAAAGGCATGCATTTTTTAATGAGGCCGGTAACTGAATTTCAGCAAGCATCTCCCGTGATTGCAGGAAGTGTGTCTGAACCGGTGTATTACATAGAACAACAATGAACACTTACTGATGCCTAACCTCATGTCCAGGCACACGCACTTTATGTGATTAACTCATTTAACGCTCACAGTGATCCTGTGAGGTATGGACTTTTGTCCTCATTATACAGATGAGAAAATGGAGGCCCCGAGATTACATAGCCGTCTCGTGAGGCAGCCAGGAGGGAGCCCAGGAAGTCTGCCCCCAGGTCCTTCTTCGCGACCACGGGGCTTCTACCACACCTGGAAACCTGGTCTGTGTCCCCGGAGTACACCTGCCTCTTGATGGAGCCCTGACACAGGTAGAAGGCTCCTTTAACATCAAAGCCCTGGACCATGGATCCAGCCCCTGAACCCCCAAACTTGTGTGGCTTTCTGGGGGACAGCTATTTTCGTGCTGACACAGAATCCAGTGACCCCAACAAAGTTTCCTTACTGGCATCCCCCGCTCTGTCTCCTTTATCTCCTTTCTCTCCTTTTGGGCCTCGGTCACCTGAAACAGAGGAGAAAACTGGCATTAGAAATGGAAGTCAACCCTAATCATCATAATAAAAGGCTAATATGCAAGTGGTCATCATCTGTGATGCCATAATGACCAATCAGCAGGGACCTGAGGCTGCATGGTGACTAGCCAGGGCAGGGGACCTCAGGCTGTGCTCCCTACCTGGCAGGGCTTGATGGGGTACCTCAGGCTACACCCCCTGCCCTGGCGCCAGGCTGGGGGACCTCAGGCTGCACCCCCACCCGTGCTGGGCCTGGGGACCTCAGGCCGCACTCCCACCCTGGTGCTGGGCCCAGGGACCTCAGGCCATGCCCCTCACCCAGCAGGGCTTGACGGGGGACCTGAGGCTGCATCCCCCACCCAGCAGGGCTTGATGGGGGACCTGAGGCTGCACCGTTTACCAGGCATCAGGCCAGGGGACCTGAGGCTGTGCCCCCTGTCCAGTGGGGCTTGACAGGGGTGGGGTCGGCTGGGTCTGGGTCTCGTGTGATTTCAAGGCATGCGTGGGTGGGCAGGGACTTGACTCTAGGTCCTGCGGTGCACCCCAGACTCTGACAGGAGGGAGATTTTCATATACATTTTACTAATTTTCTTTAATCTCTGACACTTCTATTGTAGAGAAAGGGCAAATAGCAATACTAAAATATTTCCTCTGATTAATTCCCTTTTAATGTGCATGAATTTCATACACTGGGCCACTAGCAGTAAATAAAGTATTATCTGCAGGAGACATTTAAAAAATAGTTTTTAAATTGATTTCAGAGAGGAAGGGAGCGATAGAAACATCAATAACGCAGGAGAATCATTGAGCAGCTGCCTTCTATCCGCTCCCTACTGGGGATCGAGCCCACAGTCTGGGCCCTGACCAGCAATCAGACCTGTGACCTTCTGGTGTATAGGTGACCTTCAATGCTCAACCACTGAGCACACTGGCCAGGCTGCAGGAGACTTATTAACCCAAGACCAGGGAGGACCACAGGCAGGAGCCAGTAGCACCAAAGGGCAGGCCATGGCAGGAAGGCGTTACCTGCTCTGTTACCTGGGGAAGGAGAAGGCGCCCAGCTGAGAAGTTTCCTTTCCTCCTCATTAAAGCCTTGAATACCAGCAAAGACTAAAGGAGTACGTGGTATTCAGCAGAAAGAAGACAAAGCAAAGACATTCCTATTAAACACTCAAGGTTTTCGAAGTCTACATCCAAGTTCACTCTATGAAGCAGAGGAAGAGAGAAGCGGGGAGGGTCTTCAGTTACAGAGAGAGGGAGACAGGGGTTCTTTGTGAGGCAGCTTTAGTAGTGAAGAAGGCCAGAACATGTGAAGCAGAGTTCCCAGGGAACTGTGGGATATGGGCTTTTCCCAGCTCGCATCTCACTCTACACAGAAGTAACGGGTCCTGACACCACTCGAGCAGGCGTTACAATGACCTGGCGATTCCATTCCAAGCACCTTCGGAAAGCTATCTGCAGATTAAAGGCCCAGGGCATGACGTCTGGCGGAAATAAGCAAGCCAGCAAGTTCCAGGGGGAGAACACCAAGGATGATCCAAGTTTTGAAAAAAGCAAAGGCAACCATAAATGTAAATATAAATATGCATGTGTTTAGAAAATGTCTGGCAGGATAGGCTCCAAACTGTTTATGGTGGTTATTCTACAGAGTAAGAGCTTACGGGACCAAGGGTGGGGGCTGACTTTTGACATGATACTCCACACTTCTGTTTCGCTAGCTTTTCTATAAGCATGTTTTGTTGTGGTACTCTGTTTCAAAATCCACTTAACAAATGTGGGTCATGAGAGGAAGGAAAACCTCCGCTTGTTTAATCACCAACCAGAAGGTAGAATAAAAGTTCCCACGGATGGAAGATGAGGAGGCCATCCCAGACATGGGGTGGGAATGGTTAACAGCACGTTGTTCTTAGATTTCATCCTAACAAGTGAGGAGGGCGAGCCCGGTCATCTTCTGCCACAATGCAGGGCTGGATGCTCTTGAAATAAACGTGGAAAGACAGGGACTGACTATAAAGTGGGCTCCCCTAACAATGAACAAGGTGCCTCTCAGTAAGAAGAAAAAATGAGAAGAAAGACTATTGGCAATGGAAAGCTGAGCACTGGTTCCAGTGTGACATATGTGGGGAATACAAAGACTATGGCGGACTGGGAGGAGGTGGCGGTACTGCAGAGCAGGTGGCAGCCCCGGGTCCCTGCGGGCCCCTCTCCCCGCCGGGCTTCCTCGGAGCGGCAACCAGTAGTACTGCTGGTTCTCCCATGCATTTCGACAGCTCTTCAGAGCTAACGAAGTGTTTTCACACACATACATCTCCTTGAATCCTCATGACAGCTCTGCGACATATGGCATCCTGAGAATGTCTAGGGTGGGGACGAAGACACGGATGTTGAACGATGAGTTTAAGTGACTTGTTCAGGGTCACTCAGTTGGCCGGGGGCACAGCCAGAATTCACAGCCAGTCCATCCCCTGCGATGCCCATGCTGGTGCCCAGGGGCCAGCTGTGAGCAAGGGTGCTCCGAGAGCCATTATTACCTTTGATCCCGCGCATGCCCATCACGCCTGTGGCTCCTGGCCTCCCATCATCGCCCTTGGGGCCGGGTAGTCCTGGGGTTCCTCTCTCCCCTGGTAGACCTGGGGAGACAAGAGACAAGTGGGAGCCCTTCGAGGTCACCGTCTGGCTCAGCAGTTGACTTCAACCATGAACCCTCCCATTGCCTCTGCTTCCTGATTCCTCTCAGGTAACCTGAAGGCAGTGTCCCAAAAGGTCAGCATATACCTGCCCCATTGACACCCTTGATCCAGTGATGCTGGACACTTCCCCCACAAGAACCCGCCTCCACTCAGTGATGGTGGTGGTGGTGCCGCCCCCATTTGGGAGACATTTACCTCTAGCTGTGCTGGAGGTTTAGATTTGGCGACATTTTCTTCTTTGAGCATTTTTTATGTGACAGGCACTGTTCTGGATGCTTTGTATAAAGTATCCCGCCTAACCCTCGCAATAAACTAAGGTAAGTATTATTTCACCTGCGCTACAAATGAGGAAAGTAAGGCCCAGAGAGATTGAGTAACCTGCCCACAGTCACACAGCAGCATGTCAGAGGCCGGATCTGAGCCCTGGTCTTCCTGAACCAAAAGCTCAGGGTTAGTTGGCTCCATCTCACACTGATGAAAAGGGTTTACTGGTACTTAAGGTGGGAGGAAGAGGAAATAGCTCCCCACACAGGGGTGCGTAGAGATGGGGATAGTAGGCTGAGGAGGAGGAGGAGGAGGAAGAAAGTCAGCAAGCTCAGTAAATGGGATGATGAATGGCCTGCTACCAGATCAGGCCCTGGGGCTCCTGACCAGGAGGCCCCACAGCCACTGCTGGCATGCCACCAGGGAGAGCCAGAATCAACCAACGTTTTCACCCAGTGGCAGCCCTGGGTCCCCAGGGGCCTGGCCTTAGCCCATAGTTATCTCTGCAAAGCAGTGCAGCCTTGATCACTGATGAATTGTTCTTTGCCGCCTTGAATGTTAGTTTTCTTTGGGCCTTTTCTCTCTCATGAAGAAACCTTTCTCCTAGTAATTATTCCTCCAGAGTTTATGTCAAACGGCTGGGGGAGGGCAGGTGGCCCCATGAGGGTGGCAGGACCTCAGAGAAGGGCTTGATTTCTTTTTCTCCTTCCTCACACAATTTTCCCAGAGTCCAAAGGCCCTGA
Organism: Murina feae; assembly: GCA_004026665.1. NCBI lineage: Eukaryota > Metazoa > Chordata > Mammalia > Chiroptera > Vespertilionidae > Murina > Murina feae. Next base: position 9,744 of record PVJC01019815.1, on the reverse strand, counting down.
TGCCACAGAACTGTGAATCTAGTGCAGGATGCGCCCAGGGGTCCCATCCTATCATTTACTAAAGCAGGAAAAGGGGTGCAGTTTTGAGTGTAGGGAGCTCCCCCGAGAGGGAGAGGCAGGGAATGAACGCCAGGCCACGGGCTCTCCCTCCGCCAGCCTCTGCCTCCACTCCTGCTTGCAACCTCCCTAGAGATTTAGGAAGGAGATGGTTTGGAGGGATGTTTCCTGACGTAAATAAACAGACACCTGTCCCCTGAGAAGCTCTTTCTTTTCTTACATTGTTCAGAAGACTTTCCACTCTGCTAGAAAAAAGTTGCTCACACAAGAGGCTCAGGAATGGACAGACTGGGTTGCAAAGTTTGATAGAGTAACGGAACAGGAGCCTCCAAGACCAAGAGAGTAAGGAGACCGTATGGCACATCCTTAAATAATGTCGTTTCACTCAGTGTTGTTTTGTTATAACACTGATGAGATGCCATAGGAACATAACTCATTTGTATCAGTTAGCCTCCGGTGAAAGTGGCTCATTACACGTTGCTTCACTTAAAATCACAGAACCCATCCACGGGGTTAAGTGAGGGCTTATTGTACACTTCCCAGAAGTCCAAAAAGTACCCTCCCTACAGCCACTGGGTCTCCGGGGCTGTCACCAGTGTGTGTGGCAGGATAGACAGGTGGGAGAGGGGCAGGTGTTCATTGACCTGCACAGGTTCGGCAGGAGGTGGGGACACCAGGTACCTGGTGACTCACTGAGGGGGGCGCAGCATAGCTGGAGGGTTGGTCTGGATCACAGAACACCCTCAACTCCTTCTGCAGGCCCTGGTCACAGCCTGTCTCCTGGGGTGAGAAGTTGTTTCAGGGAGTTGGGAGCCTCTCATGTACCCTTTTCCTTCAGTTCCTGGTACTTTCTATGAAAAGGTATTTGCTCCACCCATAACTGGTCAGTCTCTCCATGGAGCAGGGTGTTTGAGGCTGAGTTGATTGGGCACATGACTGGCCCCAATGAGAAAGCACAGGAGCAGGAATGGATTAGCGGCCCCTTCCCTTCCTGGAATGCTCAGCCCCCACCCCCCCAGGTGGGGCTTCCCCATTACCTCGAAGTCCAGGCAATCCAGGGATTCCAGGCTCGCCTTCCTTCCCTTCATCGCCCTGATCGCCTTTGGGGCCCGGTGGTCCTGAAGGGGTTACAAACAGCACCAAGATTAGAAGGTGGCTTTCCGGAACAGGACACCCAATGACTGGTGTCCTTGTAAGAAGAGAAAGCACAGGCAGACACCCGGAGAGAAGGCCCCATGACGTTGGAGGCAGACATTGGAGGGATGTGTCTACAAGGGTTCTGATGACACCACAAGTTAGGAAGAGGCCAAGAAGGATCCCGGATTTTTGCAAGGAGTGTGGCTCTGTGGGCCCCTTGATTTCAGACCTCTGGCCTCCAGAACGAGAGAAGACATTTCCGTTGTTTTAAGCTATCGAGTTTGCGGTACTTTGTTACAGCAGTCCCAGGAAACCAAAACATGTACGCTCACAGCATAGCAGTAAATGTCTTGCACAATAAATACTTGGTGAATGAATGAGTTTATGAGATCGGAGGGTGTTAATACATACAAAACAACCAGGAGGCCAAGATCAAGATGTACTGACACATTCCAAATGTTGGCACTGTCCTCAGACCCTCACCGAAGTAGACAGCTGTTTAATAATTCCATGGCACATGCACAGAGGAAACGTGACCAACAATTCAAACATGCACGAGTTATACCAATCATTCGAGGCTGGCTTCTGGAGCCATCTTCCTCTTTTCTCTGAAGAAAAGCAAAGTCATACTGATCTCAGTTTTCAGGTGACAGAGTGGAGACACCGAACCTGTTTAGAACACAACTAAGACTATAGAGAAGAGGAAAGACATGCTAAAGAAGCCAATCAGCTTCCCAACGCCCGTTTCAGCAACCTCTGGCCAGGGCAAGGCTGAAGAAAGGAGACTGAGAGAGGTCCCTGGGTCTCTGTACTCCGTGGGCTGCCATAGGGGTGGAGTGCCTGCCAGCCCCTGCCTCCAGCACACCCCACCCCTTTTCACTCTTCTCTGGCTCCTCTGCCCCTCCCCACATGGAACCCAGAGATCCAGGAACTGAGCAGGTCAAGGATGCAATGGACTAGACACTCCAATTTGTTCTCTTCATTCTGATGAGTATGGATCTTCCCTGGAGTAATTCTCACGAAGGGAGGGTGCTGCCCAGTTGCATGGCCCTGATGGCAGGGCGTCACAGTGGCAGAGGTCACTTGGGGCTGATTGTGGATATGGAGCATCTTGAGTTCCAGGTCCAGGTTCTAGAAAATCTAAATAAAAACTCCCTTCTTGGGCACTGGTAGCGATGCATAAGCGGATTACATGGCATCAGGGATAGAAAGGGACTTAGAATCTTTGAGTGGCAAAGCCATCCCTGACAATCTGTACCCCACTTTCCGTAGCATTTCATCAGGATGATTCTAAGATGACTGTGTGTGAAGATCATAACCTGTATCTGAACTCACCCTGCTAAGCTTGGCTGGGTCATTCAGACATTCTTCACGTGGACATAATTTTTTAAATACTTTTTTTTATTGATTTCAGAGAGGAAGGGAGAGGCAGAAAGAGATAGAAACATCAATGATGTGAGGGAATCACTGATTGGCTGCCTCCTACATGCCCCTCACTGGGGATTGAGCACACAACTTGGGCACGTGCCCTTGACTGAAATCGAACCCTGACTTTCTGGTTGAGTGGTTGACGCTCAACCACTGAGCCACGCAGGCCGGACTGCATATAATTTTTAAGACACCAATAATGGGTTTGTGAGGGTCTGTATTGGAGATGAATTGGGAAGAAGTTGGGGCGGACAGTAAAGGTGGGGAATGACTTCCAGACCTTAGTCACTTCCTTAGGGGGTGTTGGCCCAGCAGACTCGGAGGAGCCTACAACGTGGCCAGTCTGAGTCTCGGGGGCCAGGCTGCTTCGTGTTCTGCTGATCCAGCGTTTCTTCCAATCACTGCTGCCCATGCGTAATGTACTCCTGGGATCTGACGTCTTATCATCTTCTCAGGAATCTAGGCTAAAAGTCTCCAACTTGCTTTGTCACTCATCCCTTTGCCTTCCTCGGCTGTTACTCTTCAAGGCTCCTCATTGAGGAGACTCCCGTGTCCGGTCTGTCTCCTTCCTCACTAGCACCAAGCTCATCGGGGTCCTCATGGCCTCGCTCCCAGCCATTTGAGAGACCTCCTTGTCCCCACTTTCTCTCTGAAACCCTGTTCATGCTCTTCTGTTAATTTATCTCATCAGAATCAAAGGGACTTGGTGCCCTTGGGCCCCCCTCTCTCAGAGACCCCTCCGGGTCACTCCCAATGGGTCCGTGCTTCTGCCCACCTATAGCCTGATGCTTCTTCCATCTCAGCAAAAGCGTTCTCCTCAAGGTGCCCCCGATCCCTTCCTCTCTAAGAGTCCTATCCCTCAGCTTTGGAGCACACCTTCCTGCACACCCTTCTGAGCTCTTAGGACACCAGAACTGAGCTCCTACATTTCAGAGCTGGAAAGAGCCTCAAGCATTACTGTGCACAAACTCCCCATGGGGGGCACCCCGGAGCATGGTCAGGTCACTCTGTGCCCAGCCACTCACCTCCAATTGTGGTCCCCAAAGAGGACAGGCCTCTCTGAAAGGCTAGAGCTCCCCTCTCTATGGCCCTGTGTCTCACACAGCACCTGGCACACAGTAGGGACTCTAAGAATGACTTCTGGGCAGTTAAAGAAGCCGTTCCGGTATCCATGGTCCCAGCGGTACCCAGATTGGATTTTTGCTTCTCATCTTTTCTTCCCCCGGAGCAGGCGAGAGCATGGAGATGGACTGGGATAAGGAGGAATGGGGTCTACTTCTCCTCAGTCATGAAAACAGCCCCACAGCCCCAGAGCTCACTGTGCTTATGGTCTGGTGTGCCAGCTTCTCCTTCCTGCCTGCCTCCTGGAGGGGCCTGGGGAGTAGGACACCTGCGCCGGGGTCCCCTCTCAGAGCCTGCCCACCGGTCTAGCCCACTCCCCCCCACCCTACTGCTCCCCAAGCCATTCTGCCCTCTCCCGGCTGTGTGAGAGCCACTCCAGCTGGAAGCATCTCCGGAACAAAACAAAGTGTATGTGACCCAGCATTTGGGAGAAACACCAGGATTCTTCTGGGAACCAGCCCACAGGGAGGGAAAAGGAGTCCGTTCTCCCTTCCCGGATCCTGGAACTGGCGATGGGGCGGGGGACTCATGTGTGCCGGAATCTGGACAGCGACCTGCCAAGAACAAGTTCTCATGACGGCTGATAAAGTGGGCCCAATGCCAGCACAGCAGTGACCCAAATTATAATGTAAACACCACCCCAGAGCCATGCTAATCCCGGGGCAGCTGACGGGGTGGAGCTCCTCCACTAGTTACTCTACTCCCAGGTCCCTGATGTCACTGGGCACTGCATTCTCCGTGCTACACCTGTACCCTTGTGAGCTCTCTCACTTCCCTCATTCCCGGCCTCCTCTCAGCACCCTGAGCATGCAGGCGGGGCAGGGCTGTCAACCCCATTTCACCACCAAGGAGACTTGAATCCAGATGTGCGCGGGGTCCTGCAAGCGCGGTCCTGCAAGGCCAGCTCTCCTGAGGGAAAAGGGGGTGTTGGGCGGGGCTGGATGTCACCGCTAATTTTCACAGCATGGTCTCTGGTTCCTTCCCAGCAGAGCCAGATACAAAGGGTGAAATGACAGAGAGTCACACAGCCCTCCCAGGGAACCACTGCTCAGCCCCTGCTTCCCACTCGTAGTGGAGGAGAAACACTATTTCCATGTTGCTCTGATCAGAGATACGCAACACCTCCAACACATCCCTGCTCACTCAAGGCCAAAGCCCGAAGTCCAAGCCTGGAATCCAAGGCTCCACAACATTTCCACGTTCCTTTCTAAACATTTGCTGAACTGGACTCCCTACTCTGGAAGATGGTGTTTTTCCTTGAAAAAGCAGCCTGCAGATGTATTTGCTTTGCCAACTTGCTTTTATGAATCAAGAGATGTGTCTTCTAGTCCCAGTGGGGTCCCTGCCTCAGGATTTGACTTGGGCAAGTCATCCCCCTCCCCCACCCCAGCCTCAGGGTCCTCAGCAAGAGGAGTGGTCTACATGATTGCAGAGATCTAGTGTCACTCTAATGTTATGCGATTCTATAAAAGGACCATCTAGCAAACAGCCATCTGAATGTGGCTGGAGGGCTATGCCTTCAGGCCTTTGCTCTCCTCTTTTTCCTGCTGGTATGCCTCCTCTCTCAGGTTACCTTCCCCCCATCCTGAGATGCCTCTGCTCTCTGATCATCTAGGCTCTCCACTGTTCTCAAGCCACAGATTTCAACAGACCTGATGAATGCTGGAAACCATAAGCAGAAAACAAAGTACCGCTGGGAGTGTACACAAAAGACACACTGGAGACAGCATTTATGGAAAACTGTATAACACAGCGAGAGAATGAGAACCATTTGGGGTCAAGCTCAAGAATAACACAAATAAGCTCATATTTGAAAAATATACATAGCAGAATATTTGTGGATTCTGAGCCAGGAAGGGCAGTGTGTGTGTGTGTGTGTGTGTGTGTGTGTGTGAGTGTGTGTGTGAGAGTGTGTGTGAGTGAGTGAGTGTGTGTGAGTGTGTGTATGTGTGTGAAGACGAAGAGAGTAAGAGAGGGACTGGATAAAGCGAGGGCAGGAAGCCAGGCTAGCCAGCAGTCTAGAAATGCACAGCAGCCTTCCTGAGAAAGCATCCCTTACCTGAAAGCCTGGGAGAGTTTTGTCTCGTTAAAGTGGAAAGGTACTTACATTTGGATGTGCCTGACAGCATCCTCTTTACTGGTACCAGTGGGGTCCCTAGCAGCCATGAGAGAGGGAAATGGGAAGGGGAGACGTAGATGCAGTGGTGATCCTGAGAGCCAGAGGGCTGAGTGGTGATCACCTCTGAAGAGCCAGCAGCCCATCAGGAATGCAAAGCATGAAGACTGGGAGGCAGGCCTGGGCAGGGCCGAGATGAAACTTTTCGTTCAGGAGAACCGAGTGTGAAACCTACTTTAAGAATCAAAGAAAAACTACTTGGAGGATTTCACTGGAAGAGCGTTGGCAAATGAATGACCTGGAGCAGTTTTAGTTGGAGCCAAGGAGAGTGGACTTGGAAATTAAAGAACCAGGATGTAAAATATTCCGAAAGGCACAGGAGGGTGCACCAGAAGGAAGTACGCTGATGTCTGTTGACTAGGAGGGAAGAAAAGGGGAGAGCCTGGGAGGGACTGTCTCCCAAGTGTAGGAATAGAGTCCAAGGGACCATGCTCCCTTCTCTCCACCAGGAAAGCAGGATGGTCAGTGACAAGAATATGGTTTCTGAGCCAGAACAACCCACATTCAGACCTTGGCTTTGCCACTTGCCAATCCTACATAATAATCCTATATAATAAAAAGGTAATATGCAAATTGACCCTAAAGGCAGAATGACCAGAATGACTACTCGACCAGTCACTATGAGGTGCACTGACCAGCTCTTGGTCCCTTCCCCTGGCTGGCAGGCTCCAATTACCCGATGGTGGGTGGTGGAGGATGCAGGTAGCCCCAGGCCAAGGGCCCCCACCCCACTGGTCGCCCCACACGCAGAAGGCGACCTGCGGCAGGGAGGGGGCTGGCAAGCGGGTGGGAATGGCCAACCTCTCCATCCCTTCCTCTGGAGGTCAGGCTCCGATTGAAGGATGGTGAATGGGAAACCAGAGGGTAGGTGGCAGCAGGGGCCGGAGCCAGGGAAGATGGCCCTGATTGCAGGCCAGGCCTAGGGACGGTACCCATGGATGAACTGTGTGCACCGGGCCTCTAGTTGCTTAATAAACAGTGGGGAAGTTCTTAAAATGTATCATCTATAAAATAGGGACAATAATACCTTTTTGTAGAATGAGAAGATTAACGGTCTTTTGTCTGGTTCATAGTAGATCATGATTCAGTGTAGCTTCTATTATTACTAAGTACCTGCTATGGGCCGGGGAGGTCAAGGAAAAGAGAAGACAGGAAAAGCTAAGATCCCCATAGTGTGGATTTGAAAGGAGAAATTCTACCTCCACTCCTCCTTTGATTTCCGAGAGGTGAAACCCAAAATGACCCAGGACAAGAAACCCAAATCCTCTGCCCAGGTTTGAGATTTACTGGTTGTTCCACAAAGATGGATTGAGTCCCAGGAACATGTATTGCCCTGTTGGGTGCTGGGGGAAGCAGGAATGAACAGATGCGGGTGGATGGTGGTGTAGCAGAACGAGCACTGGGCGTTGGGTTAAAAGTCCTGGCTTGGACATTAAACTGTACACTTAAAGTGGGTGAATCTCACAGCATTTAAATTATGCCTTATTAAAGCTGTTGAAAACAAAAGTCCTGGGTCGGATCATTACCAGCTGTGTAGCCCTGAGTCAATCAGCTATTTCCTCCTGGAGCCTCAGTTGTTTTTCTGCAGGAATCCTACCCCACCCTCAATAATGAAACCTGCCTTCACCAACCTCGCAGCTTGTCATGGGGATCCACGTTAAAACAAAATAATGTGCCACCAAACATTCTGTGAACCGGGAAGTACTATGCAAATGGGAGGCTCCATCATTACTATTTTCTGACAAATGTAGAAGCTCTGAGGAGGGAGACTTGGGTGAGCTGGAGAGAGCCGTGTAGCTCTTGGAGGTGGGTTGGAGTGAGGTCTGAAGGATTTGGAGGAGAAGGAGGAGGAAGAGGAAGAAGGAGGCACTGCGGAAGGAGGCACAGCTGGAGTAAAGCCAGGGCAGTGGGAAAAGTGGGTTGTGACTCTGGGACAGTGACAAGATGTGTCCCACCAGACTGGATGCTTCCCATAGGACAGGGGGTGCAAGCTGGCTGTCTGTGGACCATATATGGCCCCCAGATGTGTTGCACTTGGCTCACGGTGTGAAACAATTAAAAATTTCTAGAACATTCCATGTTTCTGTTTTCTTTAAAAAAAAATGGGAAGCCCTTGTCAGCCAGCCTGGTCCAAATGGCCTGGACCTGCCAGAGCCCCTACTCCTCCCCCTGATACTGAGGTCACTTTACTTACTGACATCGCTCCCTGGCCCCTGCAGACAGCGGTGTCTGTAACCCTTGCATTAGGGGAACAGTTGGAGGAGAAGGCAGGGACGGTAGGCTGAGGACAGGTATGCGATGCAAAGCTCACCACCTGTGGGACCAGAAGGGCCTGGTCTAAACCCTGGCACTGTCGCCTCCTCGTCTGCAACTGTGAGCAACTTTCTGAATCTCAGAGCACTTGTGGTTTTTAAAATACATGAATGAGATACTCGTGGCACCACACCTGACGTAGGTGGTGTTTGATAGTGAACTGGGCAGAACTTGGGAATCCACAGTGAGTTCCGAGCAGGGGGTGATGCAGGAAAAGCTCATTTCGTAAACGCTGCCTCTGACAATGATGTGCAGGGTGGACAGAAACAGGAAGGCCTGGGAGAGGGGGTGGTAGGTGTTCCCAGCTAGTGTACAAATGTAGGCCTGCACATTCTTTTGTCATTGTACTTAAGAGGTTTAACTGAAGCTGACAAATTGTTAAATAAAACATGTTCTTCTACCTGGATGAATACAGGGTGAAGCAAAAATAGGTTTACAGTGGTTTGTATGGAAAATAACACAGTAATGAATAAATAGTACAAGAATAAACTCTGTACTCACAACTGTAAACGTACTTGGCTCCGCCCTAAATTGCTTTATCATAGTCTGGAAGGTCAGGTTCACATTTGGAATTCTAACTCCTTGTAGCTCTACCCAAGGAGAAACGCCTCTCTCTTCCCAGCCTGAGCCTGCAGCCTGACCCCCAGCCCCAAACTCGCGGCGGCCCCAGCCAGCGCATCCAAGCTCTGGAGACCCAGTTCCCCATTAGCCACCCTTGCCCATTCTCATGCCCAGGGGGTTGGACTCCGAGTGCACCACTCTCTGAGGGAGGCGGTGCACAGGCACAGGTCCAGGCCTGGAAATGGACATAGGCCATTGGGGCAGAAATTCCCAGGGTCCTGAAGGGCAAGACTTAATCACCGAGGCCTGGTCTCCCAATGTCAAGCTGCCTTGGGGAGGGTGCACAGGCAGAGAAGGCCTGCGCAGGAGGGGCCCAGGCTCACGGTGGGCTCCTTACCTTTGGCGAGGGAGATGTTCCTCAGGGCGATGGAGTGCTCCCAGTCCTTGAGGCGCAGGTCCTCCGTGATGGTGTTGAGCACGGCCAGCTCCTGCTTGAGCTGCAGCTCCATGCCCATGTGCGCCAGGCGCATGCGGCGCGTGTCCTCGCTGGCGTTGCTCACCAGCACCTGCAGGTCCCGCAGCCGCGTGCCGTGGAGGGCCACGTCGTAGGACAGGCTGTAGTTGAGGCCGCGCAGCGCGCCACCCACATCGGCCAGCTCCTCGCCCAGGACGCCCACCCTGCGCGCCAGCCCGTCGAGCAGGCCGGCGTGGCGCCGCAGCAGCAGCTGGCTTTGGTTGCTCTCCACCTGCAGCTGGTAGAGCTCCAGCTGCGCGGAGTCGCTCTGCTGGCCAGTGCGGTCGCGCAGCAGGGCCACCGCCTGCTCTGTCTGCACCGCCTGCGCCTGCAGCCCCCACAGCGCGCCCTCCAGCCGCTGCACGGCGCCCGCCAGCGCCAGCAGCGAGTCCGACTGGTTCTGGAGCGCGTCCTGCACCTTCCACACCTGCTCCGT
>PVJC01019814.1:0-29825 GCA_004026665.1 Murina feae | reverse complement strand
ATTTTTTGAGAAAACTCCAAACTGTCTTCCATAGTGGCTGCACCAGTCTGCATTCCCACCAGCAGTGCAGAAGGGTTCCTTTTTCTCCACATCCTCTCCAGCACTTGTCCTTTGTTGTTTTGTTGATGGCAGCCATTCTGGCAGGTGTGAGATGATACCGCATTGTTGTTTTGATTTGCATCTCTCGTATAATTAGTGAACATTGTTTCTTATACCTGTTGGCCATTTGAATGTTTTCTTCGGAAAAATGTCAATTCAAATCTTTTGCCCATTTGTTAAAAATACTTTTTATTGATTTCAGAGAGGAAGGGAGAGGAAGAGAGAGATGGAAACTGCCTCTTGCACGTTGGACCGAGCTCAAAACCCAAGCATGTGCCCTTGACTGGAATAGAACTGGGACCCTTCGGTCCACAGGCTCTATCCACTGAGCCAAACCGGCTAGGGCTTGCCCATTTTTTCATTGGATTGTTTGTTTTTTGCTATTGAGCTGTATGAGTTCCTTATATAATTTGGATATTAACCCCTTATCAAATAGATGGTTCATAAATATTCTCCCATTCTTCTACTGTACGATTCTGGTGTGTGAGTTTTTTTTGCCTTAATGGTTTCTATTTCTTTACTAAACCTCTCATTTTGTTCATTGTTCTCCTAATTTCTTTGGTTGTCTGTGTTTTCTTGTAGTTCACTGAATTCCTTTAAGAGGATAATTCTGAATTCTTTGTCAGGCAGTTCATAGATCTCCATTTCTTGAGGATCAGTCCTTGGAGTTTTAATGTTTCCACGTTTATTAGTGTCATGTTTCCTTGCTTATTCATGATTCTTGTAGCCTTGCATTGGTGTCTGTATTTTGATTTTTTTAAATATATTTTTATTGATTTCAGAGAGGAAGGGAGAAGAAGAGAGAGATAGAAACATCAATGATGAGACAGAATCATTGATCAGCTGCCTCCTGCACACTCCCTGCTAGGGATCGAGCCTGCAACCAGGTATGCGCCCTTGACTGGAATCGAACCTGGGACCCTTCAGTCCGAAGGTTGGCACTCTATCACTGAGCCAAAACAATTAGGGCACAACTCTTGCAATCTTTACAGACTGGTGTAGTGGGCAAAGCCCCTCACTGATCGGCCCCTCCAGAGATTCTGGGGGAGCCATCTGGTGTTGGTGGGCAGGCTTTATGCTGGAGTCCCTGAGCAGAGAGGTCTAGTGCTTGGGTCAGCAGGTGGGCAGGCCTGGTGCATGGACACACAGGGACCAGCCTAGTGACAGGGTCTGTGGGGGTAGGCCTGCTACTAGGCCTGCCCAGGAGCTTGGGTTTGCAGGTGGCCACCTGGATCCTGGGTTCTTAAGGACCAACTGGGCCACAGGAGTTGTCCAGGGCCACAGGAGCTGACTGGTACTGCAAATGCTAGGAGTCTTGTGTCATGGGAGCTACCAGGGGTCACAGCAGCCAGCTAGCACCAGGATGATCTGGGTTCCTGGTGCCTAGATGGTTTATACATATCTCCCATTCTTCAACTGTGGGAGCCTGAGTCTACAAGAGCCCATCAGGACACTGGGGCCACTGGAATCTGTGAGCACTGGGGTGAACCGGGGGCCTGGTTTTGCCAGGAGCCTGGTGCCAAGGATACCACCTGAGGCTGTGGGAGCCACCTAGGGCTACAGTGGTGGCCAGGGGCTACTGGAGCCAGCACACACACAAGGTGAGATGGGAGACTGGGAGCCTGCAGGAAGCCTATATCAATTCCTTAAGTGTTAAGAAAAATAAGCATGTCTACCATGGAAAAAAATTCCCTGACCCCAAGGACATTCATGTAAGTGTAGTTATTCATTCACTAGAGGCCCAGTGCATGAATTCGTGCAAGAGTGGGGTCTGGTCAGCTAGCCCTATTCAGGCCAATTGGGCAGGGCTGCCTGGGGGGAGGGGTCGCATTAACCAGTCAACACCACCCCTGATGAGGGGGAGCATTCGATTGGTGGCAAGGCTGGCCAGGGGGCGGGGCCTCGGGCTGTTGACTGACTGGCCCTGCCCCTTGGTCAAACTCCCAGTTGAACTCCTGGTTGAGGGGACAATTTTCATATTAGCCTTTTATTATATAGAAGGATTAGCAAAACCCGAGTGAACGCCTCCAACAACCCTCCCATCCCATCCAATAGGCAGCTACTGGTCAAAGAGCAAAGGAATTAGTATAAGTGCTCACAGCACCACAAAAGCATATCAGATAGGGAAGAATCCGAGCAAACTTAGGGAAAGTGTCCCCGAAGAAGTGATGATGACATGAATCTGAAGGATGAGTAGGTGGCAAAAAGGAAGGTGGGTGGGGCTGTAGAAAGAATTTAATGTGTGTGCGTAAATAACTGTAATGCAAACCAGAATGAACAAGTACTGTAATAGACATACAAAAAAGCACAATAGAACCTCAGGATCTTTTTCCTCTTTCATTATATAAATCACCTGAAATTATCATATTTCAAGCATGAACCCAGAAAACTTTGTATTAGATTTGTAGTTGGTCTCAAAAGCCTGGAACACAATAAGACAAAAACCCTGCAGGACATGAATTTGAAATAGTATTTTCAATTCAGCACATGTTGAAGGAGTCAAGGCATCAAAGTGAAAAAGGAAATAATGGTGTTTACCTTTTCTGGAGAAAACTAGCAACAAAGAAGGAAAAGAAAAGACACTAAGATGCTAAAATCATCAGTCACAGAAGGTATTCCTGTAATGCTGTAGGCCAGAATGTCCCCACTACCCCACCCACCGCTGCTGTGCTTAGCTCTATCGGAAAAGTTTGGGCATCCCATTAAATCAAAAAATGCAATATATAAAGAATATGGTTAAGTGCAGTGGTTCTCAGCCTGTGGGTGGCAACCCCTTTGGCAGTCAAACGACCCTTTCACAGGGGTTGCCTAAGACCATCCTGCACATCAGATATTTACATGATGATTTATAACAGTAGCAACATTACAGTTATGGACTTAAGTAAAGCACAGTCCAAAGTCTTACAGTGGGAATGAGGAGGATATAAATATTTAGCTGTTTTGACCTAATGTTACTCAAACAATATTCTATCTATAACCAAATACGATAGTTCTTTCATTTAATCCTAACGTGTTTGAAGAATTTTTTTCCCTCACATGAGAAAACACCAAGTTCTTGCTGTAAAAGACAAAGAAAGCAACAGAAGACAACTGGGATTCCAGAAGGTCCTTCGATGCTAATAATTTACATTTTAGACTAGTGTTTGTTTTCCTCTTTTATAAAATTAAACATAATTATCTGCATGCCCTACCTGTCCCATTGGGAGCTCAGAGAAATTAATGAGATGATGTTTGTGGAGTGCTTGGAGGCCCTTGGAAGCGCTGTTATTAGACCCGTTAAGTAAAACATTGCTTCTGGTAAGCTGTGGGTGACTTCCAGATGATGAAGGATGACACCTGAAAAAAATAGTAAAATAAAATATTAAGGACAAAATTGCTATTTGCCGATTTTTCAGTAATGGAAATCATCCTTTCTTTCTGAACTCTAACAGTACTCTCTAATCCAGAAGCCACTAGCCACATATGGCCATTTCATTTAAATGGAGGAACTGGATTTTAAATCGAATTAAATTTTAAGTTATTACAATTTCAATATCCTCCTGTTGCCAGTGGCTTCCTCATTGAATGGTGCAGATATAGAACATTTCCACTATCATAGAAAATTCTGTAGAAGGGTCTTTTCCTTTCAACTCTTTCCATGTGAATCCTGTTATTTTACACTTTTATTTTATTTTATTTTGCTTAATCACCCAGCTTTATCACCCAGCCCCCTAAATGCCCTCCCCTCTAACAACTGTCAGTCCATTCTCTGTATCTATGAGTCTGTTTCTATGTTGTTAGTTTATTTTGTTCATTAGATCCCACATGTAAGTGAAATGATTCGGTACTTGTCTTTCTCTGACTGGTCTATTTTGCTTAGCATAATACTTTTCAGGTCCATCCATGTTGTCACAAAGGGTAATATTTACTTCCATTGTAAAATTGTACCACAGCTTTTTTATCCACTCATCTACTGATGGGCACTTGGGCTGCTTTTAAATGTTGGTTATTGTAAATAACACTGCAATTAACATAGGGGTGCATATGTTCTTTCTAATCAGTGTTTTGGGATTCTTAGGATATATTCCCAGAAATGGGATTGCTGGGTCAAAAGGCAGTTCCAGTTTTAATTTTTTGAGGAAACTCCATACTGTTCTCCACAGTGGCTGCACCAGTCTGCATTCCCACCAGCAGTGAACTAGGGTTCCCCTTTCTCCACATCCTCACCAGGACTTGCTGTTCATTGATTTGATGGTAGCCATTCTGACAGGTGCAAGGTGATATCTCATTGTGGTTGCAATTTGCATCTCCCTGATGATTAGTGACGACATTGAGCATTTTTTCATGGCTATTGGCTGGATATATGTTCTCTTTCGAAAGGTGTCTATTCAGGTCCTTTGCCCATTTCTTAATTGGATTTTTTGTGGGTGTTTTTGGTTGTTATATGGCACTTTTATTTTATTTTTTAATATTTTATTGATTTTTTACAGAGAGGGAGATGGATAGAGAGTTAGAAACATCGATGAAAGAGAAACATCTGTCAGCTGCCTCCTGCACACTCCCTACTGGTGATGTGCCCTCAACCAAGGTACATGCACTTGACCAGAATAGAACCTGGGATCCTCTAGTCCGCAGGCTGACGGTCTATCCACTGAGCCAAACTGGTCAGGGCTATATGGCACTTTTAAACCCTCACCCAGATCAGAGAAATTACTTATAGAGCTAAAGAGAAACTGTTCTTAAAAGACAAATGGTTTCTTTTCAAACTCATTTGTTTTGCCTTCTATGTGCTGCCTTTTTCCTGGTTAGTACTAAGAATATGTGCAGCAGAGAGTGGGTTAAATGCTTCTTATGTTTCTGTCTCATATTTCTCAGTGTACTATCTACAGATAAGCACTGAAGTCTGGGCAGAAAGTAAACTATCTGACTGACCATGAAAACAGAGTGTCATAGCTAAAAACTGCTATCTCTAGTTGTCCATAACATAAAACATAGGTCATTAATATGTTCTCATAGGGAACAAATCCCCTCTTGTATAAAATGCTGCTGCATCTCACTTTTCTCTTTATATTATTTTAATCTGGTTGGATTGGGGGTGGGGTGGGTAACAGAAATGAGCCCAGTGCAATCTAACTTCGTGTGGGTGTCTCCCTGGCTTGGTTACCAAAGAAACCATTCTGTTCCATACTATTCAAATAATGGCTCTACTAGCGCTCTAAATATTTTCTTCTTCTTGCACCTGACTGCACTGCAGATAAGGGAACCACCATCTGTTGGCCAGCAACAATGAAGGATTTCTGGAAATGCCATGGCCACACTGTCCTAGGCCTCAGCGTCAAGATCCCAACCTGAGCAGTCTGCTTCTATAGCCAATATAGAGACCAAGTGCACGAAATCATGCATGAGTAGCTCGCTGCCGCTTGCTGCCCTGCCTGCTGCTGCTCATCTCGTTGCCCCACCTGCTGCCACTTAGCTCACACCCCTGCCCACTGCCGCTCTCAGGTGGGGGGGGGGGGTGGCAGGGATCGAGAGGTGATCAATGCACCTCAAGGCAACTGGTCGAGCGGTTGTTCTGGTCATTACAAGCAGAAGGAGGCTTGAGCCACACATGTGGGTACATGGGTCAAAACCCATTCCTATTCCACCTCTGGTTTACAGGGGTAGCACACCACCCTTTCCACTCCCACCACTGCTACCCAGGATGCTGCTTGACAGCAAAAGAGTCCACATTATAGGAATGCAGCGCCTGTGGCCTAAAGAATTCAAGGGAACACACGGTTGGAAGATGTGTCTTTGTGCATTTATATTATGAAATTCTGAAGGTAAATCTAACATGACTAGAAAATGACTTCTCATTCACATTTTCCTGTATACTTTCAATAAGACTGCCAGCATCAAGCAAGCATGGTAAACAACCTCTAAGAGAATCACTGAAAGCCAGAATTCATGGAGAACATGATGGCTGATGCTGTGTCATGGGATGTGACATAGCCAGCATTACAGAAAGGGTTCTAGGGACTGTAGAGCAAGAAGATCTATGTCGTTCCAATATAAACAGGTTCCAAAGAGACATGACTTTGTGTGTGTATCTCTTTCTTTTGAAGGGAGTGAGGGGCAAAGTGATATCATCCAGGAATGGAGTATTTGACAATGAATAATATTAACAGATGGTAGCTAAACCTGAACAAGACAAGATGATGACTGGACACAACAAAGAATCTTCATGTGTACTGATTTGAGAATGAATAAATATGTAAATACCACAACTCTACTCACTGTCCTAAATCTTCATCAGTAAAACACTATACCTCATATGCATTCACGAATCTTTGTGATAGAATTTCCCTTAAATTGCTCACATAGACAAAGGCCCCACACAAACTATTTTCAGGGGCCCCACACACTTTAGGGGCGGTCCTAATGCCAAGCAGTCCCAAAGGTCTGTGCTGCTTCAATATGCAATTTCAAAATGGTGCATAGCCTTAGGCATTCTCAAGAGCAAGGACATCCTCCACATTATCCTATGCTAGAGGGCCGGTGCACAAAAATTTGTGCACTCCAGGGGATCCCTCAGCCTGGCCTGTTCCCTCTCACAGTCTGGGACCCCTCGGGGGATTTCCACCTGCTAGCATGCCTGGCCAGCCTGGGTGAGGGGCTGATGGCTGTTTTCAGGCTGGCCAAGCCCTCCAGTAGGAACTCTCACCCCATGGGGGTGTGGCCAGCCTGGGTGAGGGGCTGAGGGCTGTTTCAGGCTTCCCACAGTCCCTTCAGGGTTTGGGTCCCTACTGGGGTGCCTGTCCAGCCTGGGTGAGGGGCTGAAGGCCATTTTCAGGCTGCCCATAGCTCCCACTAACCCAACGTCCCAGTGAGGCTGGCTGGAATCAGGTTTCTGGTGTTTATTTATCTTCTATAATTGAAACTTTGTTGCCTTGAGCAAAGACCTAGGCAGTCAACCAAACCTCCTGTTTGCTTCAGCTCCGTGGCATCTATAATTGAAACATTATTGCCTTGAACAGAGGCCCAGCCAGCCTAGGCAGGCAGTTTCCTCCATCGCTGGTACAACAGACGCCTCCTGTTTGCTCTAGCTCCGTGGCTGCTGGCTGCCATCTTGGCTGGGTTAATTTGCATACAGCCACTCTGATTGGCTGATGGGAATGGCTTGTCTGATGGGTGTGGCTTATGTGTAACAGAGTGAGGGTCAATTTATATATTACTCTTTTATTAGATTAGATGATAAAAGTCCAGCGACCAAATGGCAGAACAATTGGAATGACTCAAACAACTGCAGCCCCTTGCCCTGGCTGGCCCCACCCCTGATCAGCTCTCATCAAGGCAGGCTGACAAGATCCCACCAGTGCACAAATTTTTGCACCAGGCCTCTAGTATGAAATAACAATTATTGAGTGCCAACTCCGTGCCTGGCACTGCGCTCAGAGCTATGCATACATTATCTCCTTTTATACTTACACTAGGGGCCTGGTACACAAAAATTTGTGTACTCAGGAAGTCCTTCAACCCTGCCTGTGCCCTCTCACAGTCTGGGACCCCTCAGGGGATGTCCACCTGCTGGCATGCCTGGCCAGCCTGGGTGAGGGACTGATGGCTGTTTGCAGGCTGGCCAAGCCCCCCAGTGTAGACCCTCACCCCATTGGGGTGTGGCAAGCCAGGGTGACAATCTGAGGGCTGTTTTCGGGCTGCCCATAGCCCCTTCAGGTTTTGGGTCCCTACTGGGGTGCCTGGGCCACCTGGGTGAGGAGTTGAGGGCCATTTTCAGGCTGCCTACAGACCCTTCAGGGTTCGAGTCCCTACTGGGGTATCTGGCCAGCCTGGGTGAGGGGCTGAGGGCCGTTTTCAGGCTTTCAGGCTGCCCACAGCTCCCATTGACCTAAGGTCCCAGCGAGGCCGGCTGGAATCAGGTTTCTGGGGTATATTTATCTTCTATTATTGAAACACTGTTGCTTTGAGCCAAGGCCTAGGCAGGTAAGGAAGCCTCCTGTTTGTTTCAGCTCTGTGGCTTCTATAATTGAAACATTGTTACCGTGAGCAGAGGCTCAGCCAGCCTAGGCAGGCAGTTGCAACAGAAGCCTGCTATTTACTCTAGCTCTGTGGCTGCCGGCCACCATCTTGGCTGGGTTCATTTGCATACAGCTTCTCTGATTGGCTGGTGGGCATGGCTTGGCTGGTGGGCATGGATTAGGCATCCTGGAGAGATGGTTAATTTGCACATTACTGTTTTATTAGATTAGATTAAACCATGAGAAATAAGAAGTTGCTTTGTTTTAAGCCATTGCATCTGAAAGCAATGTGTTAAGCAGCAATATATCATGGAAAGAGGCTAATTTGAAGTGTTGTGAATTAATTTCCCCAAACTGCCATGGAGCAGGCAGATCTCAGACCTTCCCATCTCCCTTTTACAACCACAGACGTTGAGTCTGAGGAAGGAACAGGAGGGGTACTGGCAAGAGCAGGTCAACAGATTCCTCCCAAGGAGGGGCAACAAAAGACCTTGGCATCCCAGACTACATCCAGGTCACTGGACCATCTTGCCTCACTAAAAAAAGGCTGAAGGTCTAAAGTGACCTGACTGCCCAGGGCTCTGCAGCTCCTCAAACACACCCTGCCTAGACCAGTGAAGCATGGCTTCCTTTTCCTGGAGCCAAAGATGGAGTGCCCTGACTGGGGTCACGTGTGATCTCTGAAATGTCCCTTGTATTATCAAACAAACCATAATTCTTGTTATTGAATTCATGTCATAAAGGGGCAAGAGAGTAACAGAGAGGGTGGGCGCTGAAAACACATCTGGGCCAGCTAATACAGGGTTGGGGGCAGCAAGATGCTTGCACGTTTCCCCATTCATTTGAGCCCAGCATCTCAGCCCCACGTACTGCCAGCTCTCTTCAGATAGAGAATGACAGAGAACCTTTCTTCCCTCGTCATTTGACCTCTGCAAGATGGTCCATGAAGGTCACCATTCATGTGCCTGGCACAGGAAAATAGGGACTATTTCCCAACAAGTTCACATCACACAAAAAGCTCCAGCATAACAAGAAATGGAATATCAGGAACTTTGTCTTTTCTCCTCCATGCCAATTAATTTTTAACCTTTATTTCTAAAGTGTGTTTTCATCCAGTAAGACAGAGGCCAAAGAGAATGGAAGCCAACTGGTAACAATATATATGTATAATGTGTATGCGTGAGAGAGAGAAAGACAGAATAAATGAATGAAGAGAATGAATGAATGAGTACAGGCTAAAAGAGGAGAAGTTTCTCTGTCACTGTCAGTCTCCCTGTTTATTTCTCTGCAAGCTAAATAGCCTGGGAGGAATCAGAAGGTACTGCAGTAAATGAAGCAGACAATCCTCATAGAGCTTATTTTAAATTGTGGGGGAAAATGCAAAATACTGGCAGTAAACACAAATGCATAAATCATATGGTATGTTAGATAACGATAAGAGACATGGAGAAAAATGAAGCGGGAAATAAGGATGAGGAGCACAGGTTTGGAGGTTGGGGTGCACTTTTAAATAGGTGGTTAGAGAAGGCAAGTGAGGATATAGCATGCTGCAACATTTATGAAACTCATTTGCCCTAGGAAACTTTTTGTCACAAAGCAGTTCACAGAAGTTAGAAGACACTGTTTTAAAAAGTAGTTTCAGCTGGGGATGAGCAGCATATTCATTAGGAATTGTACTTGGCTGCTAATAAAATATAAGTGGTTTAAACAAGATAGAAGTTTCTTCCATTTGCATAAAAGACGTGTGGAAATAGGCAGTTTAGAGATATAGAAACATCAAAATGACTAAAGTTCCCTGTTATCATAAGGAACTTGGACTCCTTTCATCTTTCCACTCCCCTCTCCTAAGTTCCTGAGTTCATGGCTTCCTTCTTCAATCTTGCTTCAGGCCAAGACCTTTGCTTCATCTCCAGCCATCACACTGGTGTTATAAGCAGAATTCTCCCTCTTACCGAGTCTTCTTATCGGTCCCACCCAACATGTTTGCTTGCATCTCATAGACCACCCCTAGCGATAATAGGAGATGGAAATGTATGTTAGCCAGAATCTAACTTCCCATAATAAGATTAGCACTTCTTTTTAACTAAGGAAAAAGAATGGCAATTAGCCACATGACTCAGGAGAGAAGGAGGAAGGGTAATGTAGAAGGATTGTTCCAGGATACAAAATGGCAGCTTCCTATTTGAAGGTAGTGGACAGTGCAACCTTCCACAGATCAGTACCGCAGCTGAAGACCTATGGTACCTACGGAAGCCTGTGGTCAAAACTTCATGGGACAGCCCAGCCAGCATAGCTCAGTGTCTGAGCATTGACCTATGAACCAGGAATTCACAGTTCGATCCCCAGTCAGGGCACATGCCCTGGTTGCAGCTTGATGCCCAATGTGGGCATGCAGGAGGCAGCTGATCAGTGATTCTCTCTCATCTTGATGTTTCTATCTCTCTCTCCCTCTCCCTTCCTCTCTGAAATCAATAAAAAAAATATTGACACAGAATTTTTGTACTGGAACACCTGGTGTTCCCCTGGCAGATGGTTCCTGGGCTCTTCGTCCGACAGAGTGGAACAATGAATCCATGGATGAAAGGTGGTATAGCAAAGGTGGAAATTTTATTGAAGAACTAGAGGCCCAGTTCACAAATATTTGTGCATTTGGGGGGGGGGGTCCCTCAGCCTGGCCTGTGCCCTCTCACAGTCTGGGACCGCTCAGGGGATGTCCACCTGCTGGCTTAGGCCCATTCCCCAGGTGATGGGGCCTAAGCTGGCAGTCAGACATCCCTCTGGAAGCCCAGGAGCCCTCGGGGGATGTCCACTTGCCAGCGGGGAGCAGGCCTAAGCTGCAGTCAGACATCCTTAGCGCAGCTGAGGAGGCGGGAGAAACTCCCGCCACCACCGCTGTGCTGGCAGCCATCAGCCTGGCTTGTGGCTGAGCAGAGCTCCCCCTGTGGGAGCACACTGACCACCAGGGGGCAGCTTCTGCATTGAGTGTCTGTCCCCTGGTGGTCAGTGTGTGTCATAGTGACCAGTCATTCCCAGTGGTTCTGCTGTTAGGGTCAATTTGCATATTACCCTTTTATTATATAGGATAAGTACAAATTCTCACCTGGGGAAGGGGAAAGAATCTCACAAGACAGACTCCCAAGTGGGGAGGGGGAAGAGTCCCACAGACTTCCTGTTTCCATGGCTTATAAAGGCTACAAGTCTCTGTGTCCTGATATCCCTTCTCATTGGTCAATATTCCCTTTTGAATTGGTTACTAAAGTAACTCGGAGGCCCTCTTCCCCCACTGTCCTCCTATTCTCTCTGGGCTTTTTTCCTCGTATATTTATTTTGTAAATATAGACCATTTGGCTACTCCCATTTCCCTTTTCTTATGTAAATGTAACTGTTGCCACTCCCTTGTGTTATGGAAATATACCTTCTCCCAGTTCCCTTGTTTTATGGAAAGGTAACTTCTCCCAGTCTGTAGCCCTGTGTTTTTTCCCATGGACCCTCAGTTCTAAAAGTTCCCTAAAACTGTCTATATTCCCCTAAAATTCCTATTTCAATATTTTAAAAAAAACAACTTTATGGGGCAGAGCCTCAGGGAGCAAGATCACCAGGCCCTCCTCACTTGGGTCAATGCCCCACCCAGCTTCTGTTTTCTTTCATCCTTAAGTTTTACGGAACCCTAAAGTTCATCTGGACCAATCCTCATCCAATACTTGAACCCTCCTTCAACAACATTTCAAAAAGCTTTCCACCCAGTAGTTCAAGCCATAAACCTAGGAGTACTCTGCATTCCTTTTTCTCTAACAGCCACCCTCCTGGTGTATCTAACCTCCAAAAGAAGATGCATCAATTTATTTTGCCTCCCACTTTAAGGCTACCAGTTTCTGCAAGCTCCATCATCCTTCAACTCGTGGTTAGCAGCCCATCACTGGTTGCTGTGGTTCCACACTTGCATCCCTACATGCCATTCACCAGATAGCAACCAGTATGCCATTTTAATAATGTAAACCTGTTAGGGGCAAAAATAGAATGTTGGGGACTAGTTATGGTTATGGGAAATATAATCATGCTCTGTTAACTGTGATTGCCTTGTTCTGCTTAAAGAAAGGACATTCTAACCTGACTGAGAGTTGTATGCCCCCTGGAACCTGGGAGTCAACCTTGGAATGCGGCCCATCCCTAGTCAAGAACTACCTAATATCAGGGAAAGATCAACTACCTTGTTGCCCAAACTATGGAGTCCTGCCCCACCTCCTCCCGAGCCCACCTTGCCAATTTCCCCATGCCTGTGATTCATGCTTCCCCTTGTAATCCTCGTCCTACCCAATATAAGCAGATGGCTTATGGTGGGTGCAGAGCAGATTTTAGTGGATGATCTGCTGCTCTCCTCTACTGCCAGCAGTATTGGGAGAAACACTCATATATGATTCAACCCTGTCTCTGCTGAATTGGCTCAAGCAGTGACAGGCAGCACAGACCCATTGATTGCCCAGTTATTAACAGCCATGTCACTTTCCTACTTAAAACTCTCTTGTAACTTCTCATTACACTGCAAGTAAACTCCAAACACCATGATCTGGCCACTCTTCCTCTTTGCTCAAGCACTCCAGCCACAATGGCCTTTTCATTATTTAAACACACCAAAGTCCTCCCACTTTCAGGCTTTTATCTGGAATGCTCTTCCTCACAGAGCTGGATCTTTCTTATCATTCAGACCTCCCCTAAAATATACCACCTCCTCAGAAAGACTTCCCTGGCTTACCCAGTCCAATGATGTTCCATCACCACTAGACACTCCCTAGCACATCACTATTTTCTTCAGGCATTTATAGCTAGTTAAATTTAACATGCTCATACACTTATTATCTTGTTCATTATTATCATTATTAATTCCATGAAGGCAGAAACACTGCTTCTTTTGTTCTCCCTGATTCTCTAGCACCACAGTGAATGGCATGTGGGTAGGTCTGCAATACTGTTGAGTAAATGATGTTATTTGAAAAGCCCTCAGCCCCCTAGTCACTCTTCTCTGAACATCCTCAGTTTGCTGTGAACCCTCTTAAACAGGCTCCAAGAAATTTAACTCAATTCTTAGAATTATATAATTAGCAAAGAACAGCATGGTTCAGTGGCTGATTCAGACCATGAGTTTTTGCATATGGATTTATGAATCCATTTCTAAAATTTTCAGGGGTGAGGGACCCAGGTCAGAAACTTCAGCCCCATCTCATACCATCTTATCTAATAAAAGAGTAATATTGAAATTGACCGTTTCTTTGGTATGCCTAAGCCACACCCACCAGCCAATCAGAGCAGCTGTATGCAAATTAACCCAGCCAAGATGGAGGCCGGCAGTCACAGAGCTAGAGTGAACAGCAGGCTTCCGTTGCACCAGGAGTAAACTGTCTGCCTAGGCCAGCTGGGCCTCTCTCTGCTCACAGCAACATAGTTGCAATTATAGAAACCACGGAGCTGACGCAGACAGGAGGCTTCATTACCTGCCTAAGCCTTGGCTTAAAGTAACAGTTTCAATTATAGAAGATAAATAAACCCCAGAAACCTGCTTCTAGCCAGACTCGCTGGGACGTTGGGTCAATGGGAGCTGTGGGTGAGTTAGGATCAGGGATGACGATCAGGCCAAGTGCAGGCCAGAGCAATGCTGTGGGAAACTATCTATAGGTGTAATCAGCATTACCAGCCAGGGATAGAAAGCGGAGCCTGACTCATATCCGTAAGCAGCATGAGGCCTTGGTTATTGGTGTGTCCACCCATGGGTGCACACTCCCTCTTTTGTGTGCGTGCATCAGCAGAAACTAATGATGAGCCTCGGGACTGTGGCACACAGGTACACAACTGAAGCGGTGAGACCTGAGCACAGGCACACTGTTGAGTGTCTTCTAAGGGTGTCTAGGCAGGTGTCTTACACTCATGTAAGCCTGAAAATGGCCCTCAGCCCCACACCCAGGCTGGTCAGGTACCCCAGTAGGGACCCAAAACCTGAAGGGGCTGTGGACAGCCTGAAAATGGCCCTCATCCCCTCACCCAGGCTGGCCAGGTACCCCAGTAGGGACTCAAACCCTGAAGGGACTGTGGGCAGCCTCAAAACAGCCCTCAGACCCTCAACCAGGCTGGCCACACCCCAAATGGGGTGAGGGTCCACACTGGGGAGCTTGGGCAGCCTACAAACAGCCACCAGCCCCTCACCCAGGCTGGCCAGGCACGCCAGCAGGTGGACATCCCCTGAGGGGTCCCAGACTGTGAGAGGGCACAGGCCAGGCTGAGGGACACCCCAAATGCACAAATTTTTGTGCACCGGGCCCCTAGTATGATGATAATATAATCAGGAGTCAAAACCCCCACAGCCCAGCAACTGAAAGAGTCTCCCTAGAACCAGACTGAGATACATGGGTATACACTGGACACACCTCAAAGCCAAAATGTTTTCCACATAACCATTCTTCTGATTTTGATGGTGACACTCTATCTTAAGAAATAATCTAGAAGATTTTAGACATTTTTTCATATTATTCCAATTTTTTGAGGTGACACAGATCTCTATGCATTCATAAAAAATTTCTTTTTCTCCTGGGCACACAGCTGGATTACAATTAGGAGGGATTGTGTCCTTGAGTTCTGGCCAATGAAATGTGGGTAGAAGTGACTTATACCACATGACAGAGGGGACTGGATCCCTGAATGACTGAATGGAGTAAAGTCACCTATACTCCCTACACAGTTACAGTGTGCCTGAGTGAGAAGTAAACTCTCATTGTACTTAGCCAGAGATTTTTTGAGTGGTTTGTTATGACACTTATCCAACGCTCATTTATACGGAGCAATAAAATAAAGACCCTTTGGTGATAATCATGTTAAATGTTCAAAGAGAATACAATTAAACTTTCTGAAATCTCAGCCATTTTGGGTTGCTACATATTATGTAGTTTTAACATTGGTGGGTGACAAGCGAAGAGCTATCAGCTTCTTAGACGACATGAACATACTGTATTTGCTTTTCAAGCACTGGAAATGTTTCTAACTAAAACATGAAAGAAACATTTGAACAGGCTGACTTGGAGAAAATGCTCAACATAAAGAGACCAAAAGGTTTTCCCAAAAGAGAAATAACTCTAGATGGCTCCATGGTAGTTGGAGCCATGGGGAGGGCAGGGGAAGGAGGGCAAGGGGGGTCTAGGGGGGAATGTAGTTGCTACTTAATTTAATATTTATTCCTCTAAAGTGATAGTTTAAATGAAGGAAATGGCCCAAAGTCTTTATCCTGGCATCCATAAGATCAAACTGAATCCCTCTTTGACATGCCCACCCTTCAGATATTTCTTCTTAATACTGTATATTCCGGCCATTAGATCTTCCGAAGAATCAAGAGACCTTTCTCTGTGTAATTTTAGCTTTTTCTACATTGACTTCCTCTCCATATATTTCGTAAGAATAATAGTAATTAATGGTAGTGCTAATAACAGCATTTGCAGAGCACATTAGAACTGACAAAAAGCTTTCACATACACTATCAAGTTACAACACTTGGTGATACTTTAAAATAATGTTTCTTTCTGAACTCCATGTGTGGTGTTTGTAAAATTCTAACTTCCCAACTACCTAATGTTTCCTGGCCTAACATAGTCCTAATCACTAGTTATATACAGTCGTTAATATACATCCCATTTTGTTCATAAAACATGGATGGATGTATTTTACCAGAAGAGAAAAAGTATCCATTATCTCTAACAAAACTTTAACTTGCAATATATGTCTTAAATACACTCAGATCCTTTGCTTCTCTTATCATTTTCCATACACCCCCTTCTCTTCCCCAGTAGTATAAAGTTCCCAGGTTTTCATCCTCTGGTTTGAAATCCATGGCCTGTGACTGTTTTAAATAAAGCATAACTATAGAAAAAATATTCAATGATACACGTAAGAAGGCTACCTTTGCAGGGTGTGATTACTTTCTGATTTGTGTTCCTTTGGGTTTTCTGAGTTTTTTGTACTGGGCATCAGCTTCACGTTGGAAGTAGAGAAAAAGTAAAAGATAACTAATTAATAAACGACGTAGCTTTTGGTACATTGTTACAGGTAAGGTCAGTCTGGGTTCATTTCAGCCTTAGCAGTCTCTTGTCCTCAACTTCATATTGAAGAGGAGTGACACAGCAAAATGCAGTTATCGAGCAGAATTCTTTCTCCTCCAAAGAAGACTTCAGAAATAAAAATCTTTGGGGGACACCTGTTTCATTTCCATGGTGATGACAGATCAAGTTTGATTCAGAGAATTGCCAATTGGGTCATGAGGCAGATTGAATCACTTTCTAATGTTCCTTTCCTGACAGTACATCCCAAGTTTTACTCCTATGCTTAGCAAAATATTTTTAGAAATATCGTTTGTTCAATAGAGATGATACGTTTGACTACTTCTTAGAGCAAATCATTGATCCCCATCACCGTGGCATTAGGTAGGCCTCACAAATCATCCCAGCATCTGCCCTCGGCCTCCAATAAATCACTGACAGAGCAGTAAGGAAAAGGGAAATGCGATGGGAACCAGGGCGTCCAGAGGAGATGTTGCCCTAACCGGTTTTGTTCAGTGGATAGAGTGTCAGCCTGCGGACTGAAGGGTCCCAGGTTCGATTCCAGTCAAGGGCATGTATGTTGGCTGCAGGCACATCCCCAGTGGGAGATGTGCAGGAGGCAGCTGATCGATGCTTCTCTCTCATCGATGTTTCTAACTCTCTATCCCTTTCCCTTCCTCTCTGTAAAAAATCAATAAAATATATATTAAAAAATCAATAAAACTTTTTTTTTAAATTATCAGCTCTCCAACTTCAAAATTCTCATCTACTTTGTTTACATTTCATTTTGTCATCAGGGAGGCCAAGGCGAAAATCTTTAAACATAGATGAACTCCCCTCAACCTCCTTACAGTTATGAATTGCTACAGATTTCCTTCCTGGACAAAGTCAATTCCTCCACTTGTCTCCCACCTTATTTCACAAGGTTTTTATCTCCTGAAATTGGGGGAACATGGCACTTCGAGGGCTTTCTTAGCACAAAAGGAAAAAATAGGGAGAGGTGCTGGCCTTCAAACCCAGGACCCATGATTAGGTAGCCATGTCAAGGGTGGTGTAGGGTCTACAAGAGGTCTGTGTTCCTAACCATGAAGATGTCTGGCTACTAATAACTGCCATCTTCCATCTTGCCTTGATAAAGAGTTTGGCTATAGCAAAAAAAGGATTCCTAATTTGTTTAGAACCTGATTCTAATAATTTCACTTAAATATAGTTATTTTCACCACAGCCAGTGTGGCTCAATTGATTGTCATCCCATGCACTGCAATGTGTAATGTCACTGGTTCAATTTCTAGTCAGGTCACATATCTAGGTTGCAGGTTCAATCCCTGGAATGGGCATTTGTGGGAGGCAACCGATCCATGTTTCTTTCTCACATAGATGTTCTCTCTCTCTCTCTCTCTCTCTCTCTCTCTCTCTCTCTCATAGATGTTCTCTCTCTCTCTCTCTCTCTCTCTCTCTCTCTCTCTCTCTCTCTCTCTTTCTCTCATAACATTAAACATAGTATAAGTATGTAGTTATTTTCTTTTATAATATCTGCACAGAGTCCCACAGTAAGTTTATTCCAAGCCACAAAAAGAAAGGTGAAAAAGAGAAAAGGGAATCAAAACAAGTGATAACCACAAATCAGAAAAGAACCAAAATTCTGATGAGTAAAGGGAATGGTGACTTGATGATGGGACTCCTTCCTTCACTGAGCCCTCATGGAGGACACAAACAAGAGAGTTTACATTCTAGCCACATTCCCTGATGTCCACTCAAGCACAGGCAAGTCCCACACTCTTGTCATGCCTAAAGGTAGGAATGCTGGCTACACCTGGCACTCTACCTGTCAGTTAGGGGTTCTCATCATAGCTATTACCCTGGGCACCAGGATCACCATCCCAGAGCATCAGACACTCTGATGGCTTGGTGACTCAGCAATCTCAGTTCAGGAGATAATCTTACTCTTGGATTTGGGGTGGGGAGGTTGTGGCAGTTCTGTCCCCCTCAATCTTTTTTTTAATATATTTTTATTGATTTCAGAGAGGACGGGAGAGGGAGAGAGATAGAAACATCCATGATGAGAGACAATTATCGACTGGCTGCCTTCTGCATGCCCCCTACTGGGGATCGAGCCCACAACCCGGGCATGTGCCCTTGACCGGAATCAAACCCGAACCCTTCAGTTCGCAGGCCGATGCTCTATCCATTGAGCTAAACCCACTAGGGCTGTCACCCTCCATCTTGTAAAAGGAGTTGACAAGTTGAATGCCCCATAGGGAAGGAAGGGACAAGGATGGTTAGCACTCCATGAATCTCTAATCTCCGCCCCCCCTAAAAAAACAAAGATGGCCTCATAGCCTAAAGCTACATTTTACTTGATGGAGGGGAAGCAAGCAGATAGATGTGATGTGTTGATGTCTGTTCTGCTGAAATGCTGCCTCTCCACAGGCAGACTCTGGAGGAAGATGACTATTCCACAGATTGGTAATTCTCTGAATTCAAAACACTGGAGACCTGGTGCTTTTTGCTCTCAGGTGTGAGTTCTAGTCAAAATTCCAGGAAGAAGCCTGCTTCACTTCACACCACGATGCTGAAATAATTTCTTTGTCAACTGAAATGTTGACATTTTAGAGCATTGAACTTGATTTCTGGCTGCCTTCTATGTGGGGTATCTCCAAGGGAAAGACAGCAGTCCCTTACCAAAAATGAAACTATTCTCTAACAGATAATTCCTACCATCCCATCCAGGAAAATTGCAGACCTTTGGACATACAGCCCAGCAAAAGAAGAAAAGAAAATCTAGAGCAGTTGTAGTCTTGCTGTTTTATCTAGGATAAACATAGAAATGGCTATGTGTAATCCATGTAGCACATGCCTGGAAAATATCAATTCAAGCCAAATCATTTGAAATTAATGAAGCTTTTAATTGCTGTATATGATTCAACTATGAACACCCCCCTCCCCAGTCCTTTAGGAAGGGTCAAATTCTGCTATTTTTAATTTTTAGTTTGTACTATTGCATATTGTATAAATTTCTACAATGAATATATATTGATAATAAGATGAATAACATTTTTTAATTTCTTATATCTGCCAGTCATTGTGATACATTTCCTTACATATACCTCATTTAAAACCTCAAAACAGGACCATAACATAGGAAGTGTGATTAACCTCATTTTATATATGGCAAAACTGCAACTTAGAGATTTTTCTTTGCACAACTGAAAAGATGAAACAGCCAACAGGTGACAAAGTGAATATATGAATCCATGTCTATCTGAATTTACAATTGTATCTGTCTACTACACCATGTGAAATAACTGATGTGGGAAAATCTCAGTTGAACCACATATCAAAAGTGGCTCAACCACCCTGACCGGTTTGGCTCAGTGGATAGAGTGTTGGCCTGCGGACTCAAGGGTCCCAGGTTCGATTCTGGTCAAGGGCATGTACCTTGGTTGCGAGCACATCCCCAGTAGGGGGTGTGCAGGAGGCAGCTGATCAATGTTTCTCTCTCATCGATGTTTGTAACTCTCTATCCCTCTGCCTTCCTCTGTAAAAAAAAAATCAATAAAATGTACTTTTTTAAAAAGTGGCTCAACCATGATCAACATGTCCAGGTTTATTCTCATGGGGTAATATGCAAAATGGTGCTCTCCCTCTGAAGGCAAAATAGAAGATCAACAAAGGGGACACAAATCAGGTTTCTGAAAAGTTGGCTTTGTTTCCCCTACAAAGAACATAAAACAGTGGTTCTCAACCTTAGCTGCACATTAGAATCACTTGGGAATCTTTTTAAAATCCTGATTTCTGGGCCTCATCCTCTGGAAATTCTGTTTCTTTGTTATGGGGTGGGGCCACAACATTAGTAACAAAGAAACAATTTCTGATGGATGAGGCCCAGAAATCAGGATTTTAAAAAGATTTCCAGGTGATTCTAATGTGCAGCCAAGGTTGAGAACCACTGACATAGAGCAAAGTGGTGTCAAGGGAGGTGAATGATTTGGATACACACTCAAGACTATACTAACACACAGCTTTGGGTGGGAGTCCAACAATTCAGGAAAATCTCACCTCCCTGGAGGTCCAACTTGCAGTAGCCTCAACCAGTTTTAACCCAGGGGACTCCGAAATTAGCTTAAAGGACTTTTGTGCAGCACAGAACACCCAAAAGCTAGAAACTTAATAATATTTGAATAGATATATATAGAGAGATCTCACTGGATTCCTCCAGATGACCATGTGAGTAAAAAACAGCGGTAGATTACACACAGAGCCCACTAATAGCTAAAAAAAAAAAAAGTCTACCAGCGACAAGAATCAGGGGATCACAGAGCAAGTAGAAGTGCTCAAGCAGAGCATTTGGGTGAGGGGTGCACATTCTGTGAATGGGCCATCTGAGTCCTCGATGTTTTAATAGCCCCTAAAGACTCCACTGTGTGGCAGCACAATAATGAAACCATATTCTATATATATATATAAGCCTAAGTGACTAAACGACTGAACGACGGTCAACCAGTCACTATAACACGCACTGACCACCAGGGGACAGATGCTCAATGTACAGGATCGGGCTCCCTCCTGTCTGGATCAGGCCTGCAGGGATCCGACCAGCTATCCGACATCCCCCGAGGAGTCCTGGATTGTGAGAGGGCACAGGCCAGGCCAAAGGACCCCACTGGTGCACAAATCCGTGCACCAGGCCTCTAGTAGAACAATAACGGACACTAGAGGTCATTGGAGGCCACCTAGACCCCTCCTTATTTTTTCAAATAGATTTTTATTGATTTCAGAGAAGAGAGAGGAAGAGAGAGGTAGAAACATCAATAATGAGAGGGGATCATTGATTGGCTGCCTCCTGCATGTTGGACTGAGCCCACAATCCAGGCATATGCCCTTGACTGGAATTGAACTCGGGACCCTTCCATCCACAGACCAACACTCTATCCACTGAGCCAAACTACCTAACACAACCCCTCCTTATTTTATAGTTGGGTTGATGAAGTGACAGAACTATTGCTGCTCAGAATTACAATCTGGAGTCATTAAGAAGTAATGCTTATGTCAAGATACTATGTTAAAGAAGGCTACAAAAAAGGTAAAAAAAGAAATATAATGGCATATGCACACATAAATTTATATTTGCTGAAAAATATTCTTTTGGGAGAACTCATTCTCTGATGAAGTCAGTTGTATGGGTCATTATGGTAAAACCTGGTAACAATATAAGTAGAGGACATTCACCTTTTTCAATGTCTACAATCTCATTTCATCTTTGAATCCTTCCTATGAAATTGCCAGGATATATATTTGGTACAAGTATCTTCACTTAATAGATTTGTCTCAGGGAAGCCACTTAAGTTGGCAGATCCACTGCTCAAACCTGGGTCTCCTAATCCAGAGCCCTCAGACAGCTTCTTCTGAGGAGTGATGCTAGAAAAAAATACATAGCAAAGAACAGCTGCCCATGCAATACCATTTATGCATGCATCCTTTCAACAAATATCCATTAAGCATCTGTCAATTAGCCATGGCCACAACAGTACTCCAAAGCCATGCCAAACTAATTGGCTTTAAACACTAGTCATTACATTCTCACAAATCTGTATTGGTTGAGGGACAGATGATCTAGGATGGGCTTTGCTAGGCAACTCTGCTGGTCTCAGCTGTGGATTGGCTGATCTAGCCTGGGCTTGGCTGTGGTGCTATATCTCTGCTCCATGTGTCTCTCAGCCTCCTCCTGGGGCAAACAGGGAGCCCAGGCATGTACCTCTCGTAGCAATAGCTGATATACAAGGAGATGAGCCTCATTTTCAAGTGCTTGTCAAACACTCTCCAAGCCTTTGGCCTGCTGATAATCCATTGGCCAAAGCAAGTCACATAGCCAAACTCAAAGCCAAGAGGCAGCAAAATAAATTCCACCTCTTTAATGGGACAAACTGTAAAATCAGTTGGCAAAGGATGTGGACATGGGAGGAGTGAAAAATTGGACCCATTAATGGAGTCTACAACAGCAGCTACCATATTTCAGGCATAGTGCCAGGCACTGAGGAAACAGTGCTGACTGTGACCGAAGCTGGCCTCCTGGAGTTTGAAGTCAAAAAACAAAGGTTAAAAATACATTCACAGCCCTAGCTGGTTTGGCTCAGTAGATAGACCATCAGCTTGTTTACTGAAGGGTCCCAGGTTTGATTCCAGTCAAGGGCACATGCCCGGGTTGCAGGATCCATCCCCAGTAGGGGGAGGTGCAGGAGGCAGCCAATCAATGATTTGTTCCTATCATTGATGTTTCTATATCTTTCTCCCTCTCCCTACCTCCCTGAAATCAATAAAAATATTTTTTTTAAAAAACCATTCACAAAAACTCCACTGCAGCCTGTTGCAACTATAATCAATATCTAATAACAAAAGTAAATCTGCCAGCCCATTATATTTTGTATTTCTTGGAAGAGTACATGTTTTAGGGATTATTCACTGATTTTGAACTCTTTTCACCACTGCTCTCCTCCTATTGTCATGCATTATCAAGATGGTCTCATCTATAATAATAAAAGCATAATATGCTAATTAGACCAGACATCCTTCCTGACGACCTTCCAGATGAAGCCAGAGCTGAGAGGGAAGCCAGTGCCAGAGGGAAGCTGGTGCCAACAGCTGAGAGGAGGAAGGCCTACTCTTGCACGAATTTCGTGCATTAGGCCTCTAGCGTATTATATTCATTCAAGTGAATAATTAAATGTATTTAGAAAACCAATGAAATAACTCTTCTCCACTCTTTGGGCTATGGGTGGTCTATGTGAGATCCTGTGGGTAGTATAGAAACACCCTCACTTTAAGAAGCTGAAGATCTGCATTCCAGGGCTCCACCCCTTATAAGTATCCTGTTTGCATCACGAAATTATTCCTTAATCCAAAAGCATTTACTGAGAGCCATTTATGTATCAGGCAGAGTGATTAGGGTTTTTCCATCTAATGAGTCATCTAATTCTCATGATAATGTTGTGAGTAAAGCTAGTACAAGATTTATCCCATATTCAACAAATGGTTATTAAAGCACTAATTATATGCAGGCACTGGGCCTGCCACATGAGAAATACATATATTTCTGGCCCTCCAAAAGCTCACTTTCTACTAAGAGAGACAAACCTGTAAGCAATACAATTAAAATATAATGAGGTAAGAGCCTTTATAGGAGACAGTACACTTTAAAACATCATGCAAATATAAGGTATTATCATTAAGCATAGCTGTAGGACTGAAAGGCCTCATCCTGTTTTCAGAAGTGCCTAATTTATCTACAAGGAAATCTGTGATAGTCAGATGATCTAAAGTGGATGGAGGCACACCCTGACCCAAAACCATATGCCACTACCCTTCCCCTCTTTCTGAAAAAAATCTGATTAAGCCCTAACCGGTTTGGCTCAGTGGATAGAGCGTCGGCCTGTGGACTGAAGGGTCCCAGGTATGTGCCTTGGTTGCGGGCACATTCCCAGTAGAGGGTGTGCAAAAGACAGCTGATTGATGTTTCTAGCTCTCTATTCCTCTCCCTTCCTCTCTGTAAAAAATCAATTTTTTTAAAAAAAAATTCTGATTAAAAGACAGAGAGAAAAGCATGATGCTTGCCAGCCCCGCAGAAAAAGGACAATCTTTGGGGATTTGAGAGAAGACTGAAGAAATATATGTGCTCAGGACAGGGAGTAAGAAAAGAGGAGTAACATTTTCAAAAATCCCATAGGTTAAGAGAACTCAGGGCATAAATCTAAAAAGCGAGAGTAGAACATGAAATGGCCTTATGTGGGCATTGGTTCTAATTTCCTTGATGTGAAATCTACATCTGT
This sequence comes from Murina feae, assembly GCA_004026665.1. Classification (NCBI taxonomy): domain Eukaryota; kingdom Metazoa; phylum Chordata; class Mammalia; order Chiroptera; family Vespertilionidae; genus Murina; species Murina feae. The sequence continues at coordinate 5,840 of PVJC01019814.1, read as the reverse complement.
GAGTTCCAGACTCAAAAAAGAGTTTATGGGCTCTAGCACTTCACAAATAATTGTTGAAACGAATTACCAACCCAAATATTTATCCTTCTCCCTATAAACTTTTTCTCTACTTCTTTCTTTCCTTCCTCAAATATTTCCTAAAGTAAAGCATGCTGATTGCTAGAAGGTACAGAATGACATCAGCCCCTGAGCCAGCCTATCTCATCAAAAGGTTTCACTGACAAATAGAAAATGTTTTTAATAAAGCACATAGCCTTAGACATAGAAGGAGTTATTTATCACAAATTTAAAACCCCTATAAACCCCAATCACTGATGATTAGAAATGTTACTCAGAATATCAGTGCCACAATCTCAGTGCTGCTTTTATTAAATACTTTGCCAAAGTTATGAAACCTTCATAATTCGATGAAAATAGGTGTCTCTAACAATACCATGTATAGTTAAGCATATATTGCTTTGCAGCTGGAAAATTCCATTTAGTCTCAAAGATCAATTTGCATACTTGGACCTTATAGCTTGCTGGTTCATTTAAAAGCGAACCAGCCCTGGCTGGTGTTGCTAAGTGGTTAGAGTGTTGGTCCTCACACCAAAGGGTCTTGGGTTCCATCCCTGGTCAAGAGCACATACCTGGGTTGCAGGTTTGATCCCTGGCCCCGGCTGGGACTGTGCAGGAGGCAATCAATCGATGTGTCCCTCTCACATTGATGTTTCTCTCCCCCCCACCCCCGCTCCATTCTATTCTCTCTAAAATCAATGGGGGAAAATATCCTTGTATTAGGATTAATTTTTTTAAGTGAAGCAGAACAATTTTAAGATCTCATTAAATTCCTCAAATAAATCGGAATAATAATGCTTTGCCTTGTAAATAGCAAAGTATTTTATCAGGGATTATGAGGGAGATGCCTTCATCTATTGCTTGAGTTGAACTTTTCTGATGTGTTCATTTTCATTCCTTGTCTGTCTCAAGCCTCAATATTCTTGAATCTTCTTTAAATTAATGATAAATTTTAGCTGTGGCCAGTCACTCAGTGGTTAGAGCGTCAATCCAAGGACCTACAGGTCTTGGGTTCAATTCTCAGTCAAGGTCATTCACCTCTATTGCGGGGTCAATCCAGGGGTCATTGCAGGAGGTAAGCAATTGATTTGTCTTTTCACATCAATGTTTATCTCTCTATATCTCTCCCTCTCCCTTCCACTGTCTCTAAAAAAAAGCAGTGGGGAAAAAATATCCCCAGGTGAGGCTAAATTAACGATTTATGTTAGTCAAACCAAAATTCTGTTACTCTATTCAATTAAACATGCAAGGCTTCAGCATGTCCTCCAGAAATGCAGGAGTGGAGAAAATATTGCTGACATTAAGTAGAAACCAAAGCCCTGCCATCTTCATTTGGTGCAACACCCAGCAGGGGACTCTGCAAGCCACATTCCCCAAGCTCCCTTGTGAACTGGCTTCCTATCCAGTTCTGCCAGTTGGGAGCTTGAGCAACAAAGATCTCCTGGAGGCAAATGGAATGTGGGAAGAGGGGGAAAGGAACTTCTTGCCCAGTTTTTGTTAGCGTCACTCCCAAGGTGCCAGCAGTGGCTGAAAGATCGGTCATTTGTGCTCCCTCACTCACTGGGTCGTGAAACATCCACTGGCTCACCCCCTTGTGGGCCCCAGTGCCAGCAGCAGGGTACCTACTCCACAGAGATCCAGGCCCAACAGGATCCTTTTCCAAGCTCTTGGGTTCAAAGACCCCACTTATCCCTCTTACCTTCTCAGCCCGAGGTAGTTAACTGCTTCCTGAAACCCTGTGTCCCTGGCTACCCTAGGCTTCCTTCTGCCTTTGCTCTCTAGTCTCCTCCCAACACCTGTGTAACTAATTCCTGCATTCAAGCCGTTCCATTTAAATTCCTAGTGTAGTTTCTCTTTTCTTCATGAGGTTCTGATAGTCTCACCAAGGCAGTGGCTATCAATGAACGAAGAAATGGACTTTGCCATTGCTAGTGAGGGGCTGGGGAAGCTGTAGAAGTGATCCTGATAATATCATCATTCACCACCCTTTTCTTTCTACCTTTCTTCCTCCTTCAACTGCAATGTGGTTTCCAGGGCATCTTACAAAGACATGTTGTGTACACATCTAAAGGTGGTGCCAATGAAAGAGATCTAGGGGAGTCCTCAAGGAGACCCTCCCTGTATGCATTAACCCAGTGGTTCTCAACCTTGGCTGCACATTAGAATCACCTGAGAATCTTTTTAAACTCCTGATTACTGGGCCTCATCTTCCGGAAATTCTTTCTTTGTTATGGGGTGCGGCCACAACCTTAGTACCGAAGAAACAGAATTTCCGGAGGATGAGGCCCAGAAATCAGGATATTAAAAAGACTCCCAGGTGATTCTAACGTGCAGCCAAGGTTGAGAACCACTGCATTAACCCCATAGGTAAAGCCACGTGTCGATGTGGGTGATTTGTAATGACGCCTGACCATGGACAATTATGTATCCCTCACCTACCAGTCATTGGAGGGGCATACAAGGCGCCAATCCTAACAGGAATTAGAGGCCACACATGTCATCATGCCTATGCCCTGGCATGAGGACACAGTCAACCCCACAGAAGAGAAAAGTAAACAGAACCTTAGCCTAGGGTTCAGGAAAAGGTTCCCAAACCCTGACATTTATTTATTTTTTTAAAATATATCTTATTGGGTTTTTACAGAGAGGAAGGGAGAGGGATAGAGAGTAAGAAACATCGATGAGAGAGAGACATCAATCAGCTGCCTCCTGCACACTCCCCACTGGGAATGTGCCCGCAACCAGGGGATGTGCCCGCAACCAAGGTACATGCCCTTGACCGGAATCGAACCTGGGACCCTTGAGTCCGCAGGCCGACGATCTATCCACTGAGCCAAACTGGTTAGGGCTAACCCCTGACATTTAACAAGCCCATCAGTAACTGCACTTTCAAAAGCAAACAGTACGCCTTCCAGCCTGGCATGACCCATAAGCCAGAAATGAAGTTGAGCTAAAGGAATTATTTTGAAAACTGAAAACCCTTTAGTGTTGGTTTTTACACATGAATGCCAGGATTGTGTCCTTTTATCTGGAGGGTATCTTTATTGCTCTAGTGCAGCCATTCTCAACCTGTGGGTCGCGACGCCTTTGGGGGTCGAACAACCCTTTCACAGGGGTCACCTAAGACCATCCTGCATATCAGATATTTACATTACGATTCATAACAGTAGCAACATTACAGTTATGAGAGTAGCAACGAGAATAACTTTATGGTTGGGTCACAACATGAGGAACTGTATTTAAAGGACCAGAAGGTTGAGAACCACTGCACTAGTGTTTTGTTTATGTTGTATTTTAAGTATTAACCAACAAATATTTCAAGATGATTTCCTAAATAACTTTAGTTCAAAAAAACTCACTTCAAAAATTATTAATGCAATGAATCAAGGTGAGCACTTTAAAACTAAGCTCAGGCAGCCCTGGCTGGCGTGGCTCAGTTGGTTGGAGCATCGTCCCCTACACCAGTTGAATTCCTGGTCAGGGCACATATCCAGGTAGCAAGTTTAAACTCCAGTCAGGGTTGCATATGAGGGGCAACTAATTGATGTTTCCCTCTCACATCAATGTTTCTCTCTCTCTCCCCCTCTCCCTTCCTCTCTATAAAATCAACAAAAATATATTTTAAAATAATAAAATGAAACTTGGGCAGATGTTGACTATATCATTTGTCTTCCATTCTCAGCACCACTGAATTCCCATCTCCAGAGCTACTATAACCTCAAAAAAATGAAGCCACTCTTTGGCTCAGTGATTTAGAGGCAGTGGGAGGAGTTGGAAATAACTGCTAATGGTTTTCAGTATAACCCAAAGCAAAATACAAGCCCCCTAAAATAAATGTGTGTTTTTTCTTCCGTTTCCCATTGATATTTGTGTGACAGGATAAGGCCTTACCCTGATAAATAACTATTTGAGTTACCAGTCTTGGCTTCAGTTCACCTTATAGTGGGGAAAATACCTAAAATCATATAAAAGAAATAGACTAGAAGACAGATGTTTCACAATGGTTCTTTTTTTTTTTTAACCAATAACTTAGTCTAGCACTGGTGCATCTTCGATTCTACTCTTTACCCCCACCTAGCCTCCAACACATGACACACATGGTTTTCACATGTCTAGAGCCCTGAACATCAACATCCTCTCCATCATTTACCACTGCTCTTCTCAATTCGTCATCATATGCCTTTCAAGCAGGGCTAGTATCGTAAACCCTAATTTAAAGGGCAACCTGCACTCAGAGTAACAGCTCTTAATTCTGTATCAAACAGACAAAAAAATTACTTTTTGATAAATTGGTCAGTTTAAACCTGTTCATCTTTTCCCTGTGAATTGTTAGAAAGTTATATGTAAAGCATATAAATGTAATTATGCCTTTGTGGAGCTTACCGTAGGGTATGGAAGACAGATACTCAAGAAGCAGGTAGCCAGGTAGGTACATTCAAAGGTGCATTCAAATAATATCAAGAGTCAAGTTCAGAGAAAGGAGGGTGTAAAGAGGGCAGGTTGGAGGAAATGGCATGTGTGAAGACCCTGGGGAGGCAGAGAAAGTGGGATTTTCTGGGAGCAGAAATAAGGCCAACATGGCCAAGATCAGAGAGAAAAAAGAGAGAGAGAACTTAGAACATTGTCTGACACACTGACAACACATCAGAAGTATGCAATAATTATTAGCTATTGCGGGACTCTTCTTTCTAATAGAAAAGCTCTCACTTCTTCAAGTAAAAACTCCCAGGTTAGGGTAAATTTTTACAGCCCAGAACATCTTCCTAAAAATACTAGTACCTACTTGATGGTCATTAATTAAATTAAAACTGTCCACTAATTTAACAGGATTTCTCAAACCCAGCTGCTCATTCGAAATACCTGAGGGGCTTTGAAAAAGTATGATTCTCTGACACGCGAAACCAATCAAATGAGAAACCCAAGAAGGGGAATATGGGCCTGAGTATTTTTTTTAAGTCTCCCAATTGCTGTCATGTGTGGCCTACTTTGAGAACCAGGACAATATCTTAGCATGATTGAGTTTATGAGCAGCTATCCAGCCTGTCACTAAGCCAGGGCCCAAATGTCATACAAGAAAGGTACGTTGAATTGAAATGGGGGTGAGTTTGCTGACAGCCTTCTCTGGGCTGGGCACTTTTATTCACTGTGTGTGAATCAGTATCCAAAAAACTCTGAGATCACTCTTTTCATCCCATTTCATGAATGGAAAACAACTGATATTCAGAGAAGCAAGATGCCCAGGTCATGCAACAAGCAAATGGAATTGGGGGGGGGGGAGTAGGAGTCCAACTTTAGTCCTTTGTTCTAAACCCTATCCTTTATCTACTGCCCCGTGCGACTTTCTAAGAAAGAGGTATATGGTTGCAACCCTTGAGAAGCCAAAAATGGAAACTAGAGACTGAGAAGGTGGTGGCATTTAGAGAGGTCAGGGCAGAGGATGGCATATCAGAGGACACAAGACAAACTGTGTATAACTGTAGGGAGTAGCTCTAGGGTCAAGCCTGGGCTGACCTGTGGCAGGACTACAAACAAGTCCAGGCCTGGAGGGCAGAGCTCTCCTAGCATAATTAAGCCTGACCTTGTAGCCCGCCCTAATTCCTTCCCAAGTAGCTAATGGCTGTGGGAGGTGCAGCAAGTGTTGCCAAAACAAGAACATTTGTAAACATGTTAATCTACCCTTGTTTTAACCAGACTATAAAATAAAGCATTGGCTTGAAGACTGGATCTTTTGTGTCCTCATCCACACACGGGAGATCCACCAAGCCTGAACTGTATTCTCCTGT
>PVJC01019813.1:7576-29932 GCA_004026665.1 Murina feae | reverse complement strand
TTAACAAACTTTTAGGGAAAAGTTGCCTTAATTCACTTTTTCACATTCTCCATCGAAATGCCCCCTGCTAAGATCATCAATAAGCTTGACAATAGAACTTTTTTTATTCCTTGTCTTTTTTAAACTTTCAGCAGCACTTTGCATTGTCCATATAATCTCCTTCCTGAAAACTTTCCTGTGTGTAAGAAGCTTAAGTTCCTGATTTTCCTTTTACTTTTCTGCACACATTGTCTCAGCCACTCACTTCTTCCTTTGTTCAAATCCTAGGATTCCTCAAGGACCTCTCCAGGTCCTTTTTGCATTTTCCACTCTCTTGCAAGGTGATTTCATCTCTAGTGTTCACTTCAATTTACATTTGTAATGGGAGTAATAGTCTTGAACTGTAATTATGTAATATTCACAAAAAGTGACAACCCAAACCCGGATGAGTATTTCTAACAAATAATTAAAACTAGAAATAAAAAAGACAATCCCATTCATTATCACTTATTACTATTACAACTTGTAATAGCAAATTGTATTATCTCTTTTAGGGAACAAAGTCCAATTAGAACTATGCCACTAGTTATGTTATTAGGTCTCCTATATTTTTACTTAGTTTTTATCCACTTCATCCAATAAGAGTTGCAAGAGGTTAATTACAGTTGGCTTTACTTGTGCTTTCATATATGTATTTATCTTTGTATTTACTATAGGGTTTTTCTCACTATGAATGTTGAGTGAGGATATTTTGCGGTTATCTGTTCATACCTGCTTTATACTATATTCATTATGAATTGCATCATTTCTGTAATAAATGACTTTTTATCTTGTTTAATATATTATGACTTCAATTTAATCTTAAATCAATATTAAAATAGCTTTCTCTGTATATTACTTTTCTATTGCTGCATAACAATTACCATTAGCTTAAGCAGTGGTTCTTAACCTTCCTAATGCTTCGACCCTTTAATACAGTTCCTCATGTGTGGTAACCTGCAACCATAAAATTATTTTTGTTGCTACTTCATAACTGTAATTTTGCTACTGTTATGAGTTATATGCAAATATCTGATATGCAGGATGTATTTAGGCAACACCTGTGAAAGGGTCGTTTGACCCCCAAAGGGGTAGGGATCCACAGTTTGAGAACCACTGGCTTAATGGTTTAAGACACTACCATTTATTAGCTCACAGTTCCATATGTCAAAATCTGGAATAGCCAGGCTGGCGTGGCTCAGGGGTTTGAGCATCATCCTATGAACCAGGAGGTCATGATTTGATACCTGGTCAGGGCACATATCCGGGTTGCGGGTTCGATCCCCAGTGTGAAGTATGAAGGAGGCTTCTGGTCAATGATTCTCATCATTGATATTTCTCTCTCTCACTCTTCCTTCCTCTCTGAAATCAATAAAAATATATTTTTTAAAAATCTGGAACAGTGTTACTGGGTTCTCAAGGATGAAAATCAAAGTGGAGGACATAGTTCTTGTCTGGAGACTCTGGAGAAAAATCTGCTTCCAAGTTTATTCTTGTTGACCTGATTCAGTTCCCTGAGTTTATAAGACTGAGGTTCTTATTGCCTCTCTGGCTCTCAGGTAGGGACTACTCACAGCTTGCAGAGGCTGCCAAGTGGCCCCTTTCTTTTCAAGCCAGAAAAGGTGCATTGAATCCTTCCAGTGCCTCAGATCTCTGACTTTTTCTTCTACCAACTGAGAAAACTCTTTGCTTTAAAGGGCTCTTGTCATTAGATCAGGCCCACCGAAATAATTTCCCTATGTAAGTGCAACTGTGTCATATGCCATAATTTAATCCTGGGAGTAAAATCCATCATATTCACAGTCTGGGGGATTGTGCAGGGCACACGCATCTGGGAATAGGAAATCTTGGGAGCTATTTAATAATTCTCTGCTTTCTTTTTGCATTCATATTTTTATCTATGACTATTCTTATTTACCTTTCAGAATCAACTTTGAAAGTGTTAAATGTAAATAATAGTTCATAGGGTTTTACTTTGTGATATAAAATGAAATCTTTTTTTCTTTAAAATTTGAGTTTGGCCCATATTGATTTATTGATTTTTAGACATGTGGTCTTAATTTTTTTAGCATAATTTAGGTTCTACTTTCTATTTTTATTGTTCTCATAAAAAAAATCCTCACTATTTCATCTGTAGGTATACTTTTACACATTGGTTGATGTGTGTTTCTTCTTCTAGTAATTTATAAACTTTGTAGTTGACTTCTTCATGTAACCTTAATTACCATTGTCACTTTATAGTTTGATAACTTATAGCTTTTACTTATTATGTGTAACTTTACCTGATACTTTTCATCCTCTATTTCTTTTGAACAGCAGCTGCTTACTCATTTGGATAAAAAATTACCAGATTTCCAATGGTTATTTAACACAAGGGCAATGAATCTAGCTGAGAACCCAGAAATTTGATCTTATTATCAATAATATTCACCTTTGTATGCCAGTTGTAAAAATGATATATTATGTTGAGAGACTTAATATATCATTTTAAGGCATATCAGCAGGATATAACTTTGTAAATATGAAGGTCAAAAGGAACATGAGTCTATAATTTGTTGGAATTGTCTCTAAGAGAGATCTGCCACCCATATTCCCATAGGCTCAGAGTCTAATTGCCTTTCAGGGAACAGTTTCAGGAAATCAGGACTATAAGTCATCTTTTTAAATAATAATTTTTTACTGACAAAAATATAGCTCATAATCAGAATCTTACCTTTGAAAATGATCTTCGATGATCTCTCATTATTATTTAATATTAATAATAACATAATTAGCATCTGTTTATATTTTATAGATGAAGAAACTGTGGCCCAGATAGGTTAAGTGACCTATCTCAGTGACTTAGCTGGATTAAAATACAGTTATTTCTTCAAGAAAGTATACAGCCTTCCTTATGAAGAAAGCCCTAAAATATTCCAGCATCAGAAATATTACTTGGATCACTTAGAATGAACTATAAACTTACATGAAATGGTTACCTCCCGTATGTGCTCTGACCAGAATCGAACCTGAAACCTCTCGGTGTATGAGAGGAGGCTCCAACCAACTGAACCACCTGGTGAGGGCTGAGCTACAAACTTTAATCTGTGACCTGATTACTATGTTCCGTTTAGCAGCAGAGCTTTCTAGGATATCTGTTTGGGTGTGCCTACTGTATAGTTTTGTGTTTAATAGCTAGTGGCAGCTTTTCTTGTGTGGCTCTTATGAGCTTAGACATCTCAGTAATTCTCTATGCCTGTGCTTGATACAAAACCCCTGCATTCAGTTCTTATTTTAGGTTTCCGTTCGTTAATATAGGACTGCTCTCAGCATGGGGTTTCCTCTTTATGAAAGCTGCCCATCTTTTTATCTCCTAGGTGATAACACTAATGAGGTGCCAGGTGTGTTCCTCTCATGTTCTACTATTGTTCTAACCTACATGTTACTATCATCTCAAACAGAATGACTTTATTTGCATTGCCACCGTAATCAACTCGTTTTAGAGATTTCAACAACTTTCCCTGGTTTCACACTATTTCTAAAAAAAGAATTGTTCTTTTGCAGTGATTTCCTTTCATGCCTAATCAGTTTCTTAGTAGTCTGTGTTAGCTTCATGACAGCACAGGCAAACAGTTAGGATGATAGCTTTTCTTATACTCCCTTCCCTTTATCTGTGAGATATAACAGCATCATGGATGTGTTGTTGAACATTACAGGAAGTGAGAGTGACATGTAAATAGGTCATTGTTGTTATTAATTTTTGTTATGATAAAATGTCATTGCATATTTTGATGTACCATGTTTTAGGCCCTGTTCCCTAAAATGGATCTGTTAATGTGGAAAAGCAGAATAAGCATAGGCTTTGGGAATGGCTTTTAACTTTGTCCTGCACTAGCTGTGTGGGCTTGAGCAAGCCACTTCCCTAAATGACATCACGATTTCTTCATTTATAAAAATGTTGATAATAAGCTTTTGTTTTATAGTTATAATTATTACAGGATTTAATGTATGTATGATATAATACAATGAAAAGGTTGAGACAAAAGCCTTGCGCATTGCAGGGCTCAGCAAGTATTCATTTCTTTCTTCTTCATCATCTCTATTGCTGCCTTTAACTTCAGAATTTATGACTCCCGGTCCAATATGGCCCACCCACCTGAAAGCCTTCCAGTCATCCCTTGTCGTCTTTTTCACACTTGCAGATGGAAGATATTAAAGTCAAATGATATGCTTGCAAATGAACATGTCCATATTATTTCCAATTAATTCCTTCTTTCATTGAATTGTGATGATGTTTTGAATTAATTTAGCCATTGTGCTAAATCTACCATGGTGAAAGAATTCAGTGATGGACGCGATAGGACAGCTCTCTTGTGAGGTTAAGAGATGGTTAGGCACTTTTGTTTCTGTAAGAAAAATGAGCAAGAAAATTTCGCATAATGCCTTTTGGAGCAATCTTGTTCTTCATAATTGCCTGAGATATTTCAAGGTGCTTTGCTATAAATCTGAAGACTTAAAAACATTGTTTTACAGTCTGGCCCACTAAGAGTAATGACCTCTCCCAGTTCCTTGTTTTTCTGGGTGATTAAGGGTTTCCTGACTGGCCCCAGGCCATCTGCCCTGACTTTCCCCCCCCACCCCCACCCCACCCAAAGGATTTAGAACTAAATTGTCAAAAATAATCTTACTCTGAGAGATTTGTCTAGTCCCAGAAGATAGAATTTGCTGTGTGTGTCCAAAACCTTGCACGAAAAATTTTGCAAATGATACTTCTTACGGATGGTATAAAGGAATCCCATCATCGATGCTTCTTTAACTAAATTAGGTGTAAATTATTTCAAGGAGGCCACAGATCTTCTCTGTGTCCCTGTGAGGATAATTTTACAAATACACAGCAGGTCCCTCCAACCACAGATTTTGAGCAGGTAGAAGAAAACAAGAAGAGAGCTATGGTCTGGGCCAGTGCACACCTCTCCACAGGGGGTTTGCAGCATGTGGGTGATTTTTAACCAAGCTGACATAAATCAGACTGTGCAGAGCAACGAAATTCAGATCACTGTGCGGGGAGACGCCTGGATAGTGTTACTCTCCCTCATTAGGAGGGACTGGAGTTGAGCTGGGGAGTTGAAGTTTCAGCTGTATCAAAATAACAGTGTGGGAGCAAAGAAGAGGCTGGGACAAGAGGGTGTAGCCGTAATCACCCAACCTCTGCAGACAGGTTCTGAGAAGTATCCTGAAGTATCCTTCGAGATCATTTACTTGCAAACTGAGCTCAATAGAGTCAAGAAAGCTTTGGTCCATGATTATCACAGTTTCAATCTTCTGGGCAAGATGGAGCCTCGTTCTTTTTCTACTGAGCCACACTGGCCTACCCTCCCAAGCCCTATTAAAACTCAGTGCATAATGTGTAGCTCTGCAAAGCAAACCATTGCAAAATGAAAAGGCAGCCTACTGAAAGGGGAGAAAATATTTGCAAATCATATCTCTGATAAGGAGTTAATGTGTGATGAAAGTTTGTGTGTGTTCAGAAACCTTTTGAACTAAAATCTCTATAGCCATTAACGTTTTATAAAAGTTAGATATAAAATGTGACTGTTTCTCTTTTCCAGTCACATGAAAGTAGGAATTCTGAAGCTATTTATTATTCATATAGGGTTAGGCAATGGAGTGAGTGTGTGTTGGTGGGAGACAGGGCTCTCACTGTGGAGGAGGAGAGACAACGATACGGAACAGGATGGCAAGGAAGAAAGTGGTGAAATTGGACTGGTGTTGGTGGTAACAGAATGACCTCATGGTTTCTAATATATATCCTTTTCAAAAATGTAAATGTCATTCATGACAAAGAAAGGCTGAGATACTTTTCCAGATTAAAGGACACTAAAGGAACATGATATCTAAATGCGATATATAATCTTAGATGGGATCATGGACAGAAGAAAAAATATAAGGAATGTGGGGTTTTTTTGAAAAGTGGGCATATGGACTGAAGAATAAATAAAAGTAGATAAAAGTATAGCATCAATGTTATACTTATAGTCTTGAGAACCATACTTGGTTACATAAACTGATATCTGTATTCTTAGGAAATGCATGCTGAAGTATAAGGCGGCAAATGTTCAGAGAGAGATTTTGCAATATGTTAAAAAACTGGTAAAGGATATATCCTTTAATTTTTAAAACATTTTTGTAGGTTTGAAATTGTTTCAAAATAATGAGCCAAAGAAAAAGTCATGTATAACATTCTAAATTTATTCCCTGATATTTTGTTTGCCAAGTAAAACAAAATACATCCATGTATCATTATGTCTCTCTGTTATTCTCTTATGTTTTCCACCCTTTATCCTTTCTGCGATTTTATCAATACTTGAAAAGCACATCATGTGTTCTTACTTCTCAGAGCTTATCATCTGTTTCTTTTGGCTGCATTTTTCCAAATATTTGTTGATTTAACTTTATGTATACATAAAACTACATAAAACAAGTGTTTCTGAAGTTTAGTCTCTTACTTGATTCCAAACATGTTCTCATCACACACATTTTTTAAGAGATAGAGTGAGCTTGTGTCTTACAGAAAGTTAATAACATGGTTTTGGTTTGGGACACTGATTTCAGCCATTTTAGTAAAATTTGAGGGCAAAGCTGACCTATGTGTTGTTTTAATTTCTATTTCCCATTATTTTTCTTTCTTTTTTCCCAAATGGTTTACAGAGAGATAACTCATGTTTGAATCTTCATATGAAATGTTAATAACTGTTAATGATATATGTCAAGAGGAATCACATGCAAAAATATATTTTTAATAACTAGGGTAAAAATTGTATTATATTAAAATCTGCCCCAACCAGCTCAGTTGGTTAGAACATTGTCCTGAGACACAAAGATTTTGGGATCAACATCCAGCAGGGACATGCAGGAGGCAGCTAATTGATGACTCATCATTGATGATTCCATCTCTCTCTCCCTCTCCCTTTCCCTCTATCTAAAAAAAAAATAATAAAATAAAAAAAATTTTTTTAAAAAACCTTTTTAAAAAGCACATGTAAATATTCTTTATAGGTGCTTGAACTGAGTTTTACAGACAAAATTCTGGCGCCCAAAGCAACCTAAACCAAGTAAGTGAACCCTTTTTTAGACTTCCAAATGCAAGTGGCTTCTTTCGTTTTTAAACATTCTACGTATTAGATGTTCTCTGAGTATAATCATAAAATTTGACTTACTTTTAAAAAAAACTTTTAACTTTTTTCATTGTTTTAAAATTAACTATTGATAATGGACTAGTAAAACTTTTTCAATGTTAAGTGCTTTATGATAAAGGAATAAACAAAATAACACAATGGTAATACAAATGTTGACAAGTACGTGTTGCCCGAAAATTACTGTGACTAGTTTTATGCTATATAATTTAAAACAGTAAAGGCATTCAAGTAATTAGAATCTTTTGTATTACATGGGCATTATTTTTCCTATTAACCTGGAAGTTTCCCATATTATATAAATAAAAAACCCACCTGGAATCTGTGGTTTCTTCCATAATTGTGTTTTGATTGTGTGGTGAAGTATATTGTTTGCTTTCTCTTGAGAGTTGTTAATGACTGAAAGCTTAGAGTGTAAAAAAGGAAAAAAAGTAATTTGAGCAGAAACAGCAACAAATTCATTTTAATGTCTGTACGTATTGCCTTGCACTTTCCTCTCCTTGTCTCCCCATTTTTAAATGCTCATTTTCATGACTTTTGTGCCTTCCTTTCTACCTTCTTTTTGTCGTTACTTAGCTTTGGCCAGAACATCTGAGCTGTTCCTGATTCTCAAAAATAGGTTCCTAAGAATGGGACTTGGGGGTGAGGAAGGAAGGAAACTAACATCTGCTGTGCCAGCACCCTTTGTGTACATTATTTCACTTACTCCTCAGGAGGAGCTCTGTGAAGCTGGAATTCTTATCTCTATTACAGAGAAGAAAGCCAAGCGTAAGAAACGTTAAGTGAATCGTTTAAGTCTGATGGTACCAAAGAAGGGAGCCAAGATTCTACCCAGAAATGATCTGAGTACAAACAACACGCAGAAGCCTGCTTCTTTCCCGGTCAGTCCCCTTGGGGCTGAATAAATCCTAGAACATTTCCTACTTTTAACCCCTGACTTCTTCACAGTCTCCAAGGGGTCGATGTCTAAACCCAAAATCAGGGAACCAAAACAGAACGTGTAAACTGTGTGTGCGGTTGGGACAGGTTAGAACGCTGTTTTGAAGGCAATGTTAAATGTTGATTTCACAAAAAGGGCTATTTATTGAATCGCCATATGGAGTCACACCTTGAGTTTTCTTTGGTGGTCTTCCTTCTGAGTAATGACAAAGTAAGACCCCGTTTATTTTATGGGAACGGAGAAAGTCACAGCACAGGGTGGTCTTCAGTTTCAGAAAAGTCTAGCTTTTGTTAACATGGATTTTTCCAATACTTAAAGTATTGCATAACTTCTATGCATAAACAAAAGTTTTAAGAGTCATATGTTTTCAATGGGCAGTGAACTCAGTAAGCACTCCTAGACATTTGCCTTTAACTGAATAGCTTAGACTCATCGTGTTTGAAAATCGGTTGCTCTTTGCCAACTTTTCCTTAGATTTAACTTTTATGAATTTTTTAAACTTACCGATAGCTCTATTACTGAGTTCCACACACTTGCTTTCTGATTAATTTTTCACTTCAAACACATGAAAACTGACTTTCTACATTCCAATATGTATTTCCCTAGGCATAACTGGCTGAAAGGAATTAAATTCAACTTATATATATATTTTTCTTTCTGGTTTGAGTGATTCCCAAGGCTGTGTACAATATAAGCTCAGACTATTATTTATAGTCAAAAAGAAAAAAGACATTTAAACATAAATTTGAAGAGTCAGATAATGATTATAGCATACTTTATTAAACTTGATATATTAGGATAAATATAATTATTAATTTTCTAATATTTAGTAATGATCAGTATGTTAGGTGCCTTCCTTATTTAGTTCCCATTTGATACCGTAATAAATAGAAAATAAAATAATAGATAAAATGACTTCCCTTTTACAAGAAAAAATATTACAGATTTCAATTTGAATTGATTTATGATTATTGCATTTAACATTTATTTTAAAGTAAGTTAATAACTATATATAAAATATTTGAAACTTTATTTGTTAATATTTTTCATGAGTATTGCCTATTAATTTTTATTACAAAACAAAATACTTTTGATTAATCACTTTTCACATCATTACTTTCAATAAAATTTCTCATTTGAGATAAGTAGCTCTGTCAGAGCCCAATATGAGGAGAGAAACCACACAATAATTTGAATAAAGTTTAATGCCGCATGTTGTTAACTATATTAGGAATTGGTGTTGTGTGGGATTGGCTAGTAAGAAGTGAAGAAAACTCTAAAGAATACATGAATAGCGGCTATAGAAGCGGTCACTATTTTGAAGGCTGAGACAGACAACCAATAAAAATCCCCCATTTTCCCAAGGCTAAGATCCTGGTCTTGTTGGAGAGAACACAGCCCTGTCTCGCTGGATGGCAGAGAAGTCTCTGTGATGCCACACTGGTGGAATGTGCTAGAATCTGCCCTCTAGCATGCTGGGAAAGCTTTTCACAGGGAGGCATCTCCTCAGAAATGCTCTGCAGGACCGCTGGAGCTGGGAGCTGCTGGGCATTCTGCACTGTGGGGCGCAAGGCCTGGAAGAGATGCCGATGCTGTAGGAGTGTGTCCGCTGGGAATGTGGAAACCAGGAAACAAAGGCTCTTTTCCTCCTGCCATGTCTGTTGAGAGCCCTCTACTGAGAGCACTTCAGTGCCAGCTGGCAAAGAAAAAAGATTTAAAGGGTCCAGTTAAATAGCCACAGATCAGGCAAAAAGGATACATTGGAGCAGATAGGTGACAAATCAATAACCAGCACAGTATTAGATTTAAAATTTTAAAATATATTATACTGTATTATTATACATTATATTATAATCTTAATTATATTAATTATAATACACTAGAGGCCTGGTGCACAAAATTCATGCACTGGGGGGGGAGTGGGGGGAGGCAGGGTCCCTCAGCTCAGCCTGCGCCCTCTCACAGTCCAGGACTCCTTACTTCTTACTGCCCGCCTGCCCACTGCTCCTTAGCACTTGTCTTAGCACTGACACAGAGGTGGGAGAGGCTCCTGCCATTGCCACTGTGCTTGCCAGCCATGAGCCCAGCTTCTGGCTGAGCAGCACTCCCCTTGGGAGTGCACTGAACATCAGAGGGCAGCTCCTGCATTGAGCACCTGCCTTCTGGTGGTCAGTGCTCATCATAGTGACCAGTCATCCTGGTCATTCCGCCATAATGGTCGCTTAGGCTTTTATTATATTGATTATACTTTAATATTCATTGTAGCCATGTCATGTTTTTTGTTTTTCTTGTTTTAACCAACCACACATAATCAAATGATTAAAAAATAATTTCCCAAAAGCACATTAATTTCTCCATTAATTATTAAAGAGATAACTTGCTTTAACATTTTGGTGTACATCCTTCAGTATATTTTCTCTGATTAGTATCCTTATTTTCTAGCAAAAACAGAGTCCTGCTATCCAAGTAATTTAACCCCCTTTTTTGTCTAACATTCTTGCAGATATTTTTTCATTTCACACAATACATTTCCGTGCCAGAGGACTCTGTTACATGGATGTCTCATCCCCTAGGTCACCGATGCTCATGATACTTTTATTTCCTTCTCTGTTAGTCAATGATGTGATGACCTGACCCTCCTCCCCTACACACTTTGCATGTGCATGTTTACATGTGTGTCCAGTCAATTCCTAAGGATAAATCATTAGAAGCTGAATTCTGGAGAATGTATACTCTAGGGGTGCCAAACTTCCCTGTAGAAATGTTGGGCCTATTTACACACTCTCTTAGTAGTGTCTGATTAGTTCAGTATTCTGCAAGTTTCAAAATATCAAATATTGTTTTGTCTTTTACAAATATATTTTTATTTATTTCAGAAAGGAAGGGAGAGGGAGAGAGAGAGAGAGAGAAACATCAATGATGAGAGACAATCATTGACTGGCTGACTCCTACATGCTCCCTACTGGGGATTGAGCCTGCAACCCAGGCATGTGCCCTTGATCAGAATCGAACCCAGGACCCTTCAGTCTGCAGGCCGATGCTCTATTCACTGAGCCAAACTGGCTAGGGCTCAAATATTGTTTTTGACACTAACATTAAGACATATTACTATAGATCCATTTACGTGAGCAAATTTTATTTTAAACAATTCTTAGAAAGTAACATTTGATTATGAGTACTGGTTTGGCTTCCAGCTAAATTGCTTTAGCTCCTGGCCCTGTTTCTTACCCCCATGACCTTGGGTAAGATGTTTCATCTCTACATGCCCATTTCCTCATCTATAAAATAGATCAAAGTGGTATCTGCCTCATTTGGATTGTTGAGGGGGCTTAAGGGAAGATAATGCATATAAAGTACTTATATCTGTGGCTGGCACAGGGTAAGGTCTCAACAAATAGCAAGTATTTTCTTATTAAGATTTTACATCTATTGAACTAGGACTTTAAAATCTAATCTAATAAAAGAGTGATATGCTAATTGGTGTCACTCCACTACACCCTAAGCCACATCCACCAGCCAATCAGAACGTCTATATGCAAATTAACCCAACAAAGATGGTGGCCGGCAGCCAAGGAGATAGAGCAAACAGGAGGTTTGCTTGTCCCAGTGATGGAGGAAGCTAAGCTTCCCCACATGCCTAGGCCAGCTGTGGCCTCCACTCAAGGAAACAAAGTTTCAATTATAGAAGATAAATAAACCCCAGATACCTGCTTCCAGCCAGCCTTGCTGGGAGCTGGGTCCCTGGGGGCTGTGCCCAGCCTGCAAACAGCCATCGGCCCCCCACCCAGGCTGGCCAGGCACCCCAGCAGGACCCCCTCCCTGATCCAGGAAACGCTTCAGGGCAAACCAGCTGGCCCATACACCAGGTCTCTATCCTATATATAAAATGGTAATATGCAAATTGACCCTAACAGCAGAACCACTGGGAATGACTGGTCACTATGACACACACTGACCACCAGTGGGCATACACTCAATGAAGGAGCTGCCCCTGGTGGTCAGTGCGCTCTCACAGGGGGAGCTCTGCTCAGCCATAAGCCAGGCTGATGGCTGCCAGTACCGTGGTGGTGGTGGGAGCCTCTCTTGACTCCTCAACAGAGCTAAGGATGTCCGACTGCAGCTTTGGCCTGCTCCCTGCTGCAAGTGGACATCCCCCAAGGGTTCCCAGGCTGCCAGAGGGATGTCTGACTGCCAGCTTAGGCCTGATCCCCCAGGGAGCAGGCATAAGCTAGCAGGTGGACATTCCCCAAGGGGTCCCAGACTGCAAGAGGACACAGGCTGGGCTGAAGGACCCCCCCCCCAAGTGCACAAATTTTTGTGCACTGGGCCTCTAGTTTTAAAATAATTAAAAAAAAATAGTTTTTTATCAGCATAACTTATTTTCCAGATAAAATCCTTTGAAAGTGTGAGGCTTTGATAACTCATGAGGTCATAGTCTGGTTCTCTAGTTCATTCACATGTTTCTGATTGACAACAATTATGGATGTAAGTGAGGGGGGATTGTGGCTCCAGATGAGTTACAATTTTTCTTTTTTAATTTCCATTCTCCTTAACTAGAGTTCAGAATAAATATGGTATAAATAAATGCAGCTTTTAGTTAATATTGCTACATCCTGTTAAAACACTTACTAAATGATCATAACTATTACATAGAAAATTTTTAAAAGTATGTTTTATAGAAAAGCTCCTCCTCTTTTAAGAAAGATAACTTTATTTTACTTTAAAAAAGATTTCTATGTTTTACTATTTTTGCACCAATAATGATGATATTGGACTTTAGATTTCAGAATGCATTGATTCAAATATCCAATATAAGAAATGCTAAAACTGAATGACAGTATTGTCCAAGCTCTCACCTTAAGACCAGTTTAACAGTGTCTAAAAGAAATAGAAATATAACTTCATAAAACCTGAAAAGTATTTTAGGTATTTATTGTATATCTCCTGATGAGGTGGCAAAGAGGAAATAACGTTGTGTCATAGAGCAGAACTTTCTAAAAATTCCCTAATTACTTTAACCTAATCACTCATTTCTCGTAGGAGCTGATCACTTTCCTTCTTTATATGTTTTGGTTCAGTAGCTAAAATGCCACTTTGTATGTACCTCCATTCTGCAGACTCCACCTAAATATCTTGATCTTGCCACCCCTTTGGGGAAAAGGCTAACCCAGAGGGAAAAAAGTGAGAGAGTTACATCGATTCTTAGAGTGAGTCTGAGTAGAGACTCTTCTTGTTTTTGGACACCGTACATTTTATCTCATATTCTACCCAATGTGACTGTGATCAATGTAAAGTCTAGGAATTTGATCAATAATAAAAATCCTGCTCCTTCTAAAGTTCAACAGTTTTACTCCTAAAGTTCAACAATTATAAAAACATAGTATTGCCCAGCTGGCTGTGGCTCAGTGGTTGAGTATTGACCTATGAACCAGGAGGTTACAGTTCAATTCTTGGTCAGGGCACAGCGGGCTTGATCACCAGTGTGGGATGTGCAGGAGGCAGCCGATCAATGATTCGCTCTCGTCATTGATGTTTCTCTCTCTCTCTCCCTATCCCTTCTTCTCTGAAATGAATAAAAAAATATTTAAAAAACATAGTATTAACAAAAATGAAATACCCAGGCTGTATAAATAATTATGTTCTCTACTCAAGCATTTTAACTTAAGACTTTTGTGGATACAAATACAAACTTTAGGTTATGAGGAGGATGGTTTCCATTTACAAATTAAAATTATAATTATAATTATAAAACTTCAGTGAGGGACAACATATATATATATTCTATTTTCATGCCAAAGGATAGCTGTAAAGGGCAATTTTTATTCATTCTGGTATGTGTACCTTTGAGCCATATCCTTAGAAATTTGTGAATCCCCAAATTTCCAAATAACCTTATGACACATACTTTACTTCTCTCCCTCTAATGTGGTAACATAACTGAAAACTGTGACTCATTCAGACCATTCTTGATTCTATTAGTATAGGACTAAAGCCATTTACAAAGCTATTTATAAAGTTCTGCTGTGTGACACAATGTAATTTCCTCTTTGCCACCTCATCAGGAGATTTGTAATAAATACATGAATTCTACCACAAAAATGAAATTCTGCATGACACTACAGGCATGATTATTTTTATAATGTTAACTTGAAACTGTTCTGACAATAGTAATTTTGAATGAGAATGTCTCTTTTACAATGCATGTACAGAGTGGATGGGAGAAATGGTGACATAAGTTGTATAGCCTGTGAGGGTGGGATCACCATTGCTTAAGAATGACCTTCTTTCCTTGTGTTGAAGAAGTCACATTGACCTTCATGGACAAAAGAAACAGGTGGTAGTATGTTGGTAGAGCACGGGAGGTTTATCTCGGTGCAGTGGCTGATGCAATGCTGTGAGCACACTCCAGCAGTTCAGATCTTTCTGGCAAATCATGAAGATGGCAACGCCCACCTGAGCCCCTCCTAGAGCCATGTATAAAGTACCCTGACCTTTACGCTCATTGGCTCCCTAAGAAGACCTGGTGTTCCATGATTGGCCACCTCCGCTATATATACTACTGTACTTCCTCAATAAAATTAGACCTGCGTCACAGAACCTGGTCTCCAGAATCGTGCATGCAAGCGTCCTAGCGCTAGGGGCTCTGTCGTCCTCACCCCTGGGAGACCCCCTGCTTCAGTAGTACGTAGGGATAAAATGGGGAAGCACTTGTATGGAAGGATACCAGAAAGGAGGTGGCTTATGAAATTATAGGTTGGTTATTAATGAGTATTATGAATGGTAGTTATTTTGACCTGTACAATTATTTTTGCATTTCCTTTAAAGTAGCTAACATATTTTTATTAGTTATGACTAATAAATTTATGTGCTAGCAGCTTTCCATTTGCATATTGGAAGGCCTCAGTATATTTTCA
The DNA here is from genome assembly GCA_004026665.1 of Murina feae. Taxonomy (NCBI): domain Eukaryota; kingdom Metazoa; phylum Chordata; class Mammalia; order Chiroptera; family Vespertilionidae; genus Murina; species Murina feae. Next base: position 14,888 of record PVJC01019813.1, on the reverse strand, counting down.
AAGATCCCAAATGGTTGGCTCTAATTCTTTGATATTGTAATTGTTGCCATTTTGAAAGAAATTCCCACCTGCACCTTTAACCAGCTCTTCTTTCTGACCTACAATAGTGTCCACAAAATCTTTACTACTCACTTTCCAGGCAACTTTCATAATGGGCATCATACCATCAGCTGTGAATAGAAACCTGCCCCAACCACATGGCTTTCTAAAAAGTCCACTTTTCCATTTTACCTCACCCACTAAAAACTTAATGTTCATCAATCACTTAGCAATCTGGTTATAGAAGATTTTCTTTATTCTCCCAAATACTGGCATCAATACTTAGATTTTTTTCCATAGTGTTTATGTAATCATGCATTGCTTTGGAAGCCTGAGAGGGAGTCATGATATTAAGGCAGTGGTTCTCAACCTTCCTAATGCCACGACCCTTTAATACAGTTCCTCATGTTGTGGTGACTCCCAACCATAAAATTATTTTCGTTGCTACTTCATAACTGTAATTTTGCTACTGTTATGAATTGTAATGTAAATATCTGATATGCAGGATGTATTTAGGTGACCTCTGTGAAAGGGTCGTTCGACCCCCAAAGGGGGTCATAACCCACAGGTTGAGAACTGCTGTATTAGGGGAAGGGATCATCATTTTAACTTACACTCAGCCATGAACATGGAAGAGCTTCTGTATATTTGGTATATCATTAGCAGAACCTTAAATTCACAGTTATGGGAAGTAATATCTATACTAACAAAAAGGTAATATGCTAATTAGACCAGACATCTTCCAGACAAAGGCACAGTGGTGGGGGTTGAGGCAGAGGCAGTAAGGGGCATTCAGGCCATCAGGGAAGAGCAGTTAGGGGTCAGGTGATTAGGCAGGCAGGCAGAGATGGTTAGGGGGCGATCACTCAAGCAGGGAGGCAAGTGGTTAGAAGCCAGCAGTCCTGGATTGTGAGAGGGATGTCCGACCGCCAAACATCCCCCAAGGAGTACTGGATTGGAGAGGGTGCAGGCCAGGTTGAGGGGACTAGGTCTCTAGTATATTTATATTTTCGTGCACTGGGCCTCTAGTATATTTATATTTTTGGTTGAAACATTTATTAAACCGGTTTCAAACAGATCTATCATGATCCATACTTTCATACACACCTGCCAAGGAAGTCTGGCCTTTTAGTGCCCTGCATTTTGCAGAATGGAAAAACAAAACAAAACAAAATAAAAACAAACTTGGCTTAATGACTATATATAAATTTGTATATTCTTTGTGCTATGAAGATCTAATGAAAATTTTTTATATTGTCAATGTATTGTAGAGATTTTATGGCTAAAATTAGTTAAAGTTCTTTTCTATGTCTTTTGATAAAATATAATTTCAGATAGAGTTAAAGCAGGGAGAAAAAAATACATGTGCTCTTGATAAAATTGAATAAATAGTGATCCCAGGTAATTAATATTAATATCTTTTTTATATTTTAACCTACCCACTAATATATATATATATATATATATATATATATATATATATATATATATATCTCACATTCAAATTACATTAAATTACGTTGTTTACTGTTAAATTACTGTTAAATTACGTTGTTTACTCATATCTTCAGAAAAAAATCACTTCTACTGTCATGGTAAGCAACATGCTAAGCATCATCGTAAGCATCATTTATAATGATCTGGCCCTCTAGCAACTTCAGCGTGAAATTATAGCTAATTTGCCTACAAACATCAGGTAGTCATAATAATCTGGCCATATATATAATATGCTAAGTGTCTATCTGGGTAATGATGTCATGTAGCAACGTCCAGCTTCCTCTCCCTAGTGACTAGCCTCCTTGGAGTTTCTTTAGCCCAGGAACCCGACTTGCTTTATAGCCAGGCGGAAACATTTTACACTTTAACCAAATGTCTGTGAAGTGTTTTCCCATGCATCATCTCATTTGATCCTCACAGAAGTCCTGGAGTAGGTAAATAGGAAACTTGGTGGAATCCTATTTTCTTTTCATTAGCCAGAAAACAGAGATTTAGAAAGCTTAGAAACTTGACCCGACTGAAAAGAAGTAAGAAATGGTGGACATTGAAAATGACTTCAGGTTTTCTCACTGTGCAGAATACAGTCAAACACTGCTGCAGTTAAGTATTCTACCCATTGTTCTCCCTGCGTGATCTACAATAATAATCTGCTTTGTGTTGTTATTTACTGCTGTGTTGCTGACAATTACCTGAAAAAGAAGTTGAGGTGCTTCCCTGGGCTGGAAAAAGTTCAGGTACATCAGAAAGCAGGTCTAATTAAGCAAGTTTATTCTATATCTATGAAAGGCTAAGTAGATTCGCGCATGCATGATACATATAAAGCTCTCACTGGTGCCAATTGCACATGTGTGTTTCCATCTGTCATTGTTGATCATGAATTTGGTTGATACTTCTATTATAGAGAAAGGGTGAATGGTGATATTAAAATATTTTTTCAATTAATTTCCTTTCAGTGTACATGAATTTATGCACCAGGCCACTAGAAGTTAAATAATTAAAAGCATCAGAACTGTTCTTTTGTTCAAGTTGTTTATTTAAAAATGTATTTAAAATTTACTTACACTTTTTTAGGCCAGCCACTGGGCTAGATGGTAGAGATACAAAGATAAGTAAGTTATTTGTCCTTGTTTCCAAGAAATTCAGTTTAGTTAGAGAAAAAAAAATAGTTCTATTGATGAGAAATGTTCTAAGTGTTGTAGGTGAATAAAAAGAGAAAGAAACTGCCTACCTACAAGAGTCAGGACCATCTTCCGATGAAAAGTGAGATAGGTCCTGAATCTTGTAGGGCAGGGAGAATGAACAGGAACAGTGTGGAGGAAAGTGAGTGTTTTTAAGCGAAATGAGAAACAGTATAACCTGACGAAATTAAAATAAGGAGAGAAATATTATGATTAAAGAAGTAGGTGGAAAAAGTGTGTGGTGAAAGATGTGTGAGTTTTTTTGTTTTTTGTTGTGTTTTTTTTGTGTGTGTGTGTGTGTGTGCCAGATTAGAATGTCTGAACTCGATCCTTCAGATATTGGGGAATCATTAAAAGTATTAAGAGTCCCAATGATAATTTTTAAAAAAACCTCAATGTATTTAAAAGGGAATGTATGGTACATAATCTCTTTTATATCCTTCCTTAGTTTTATATAAATGACCTGTTATGGGGATCCTCAGGGTATCATAATTTTTATACTCTTTAGAGCCTCATTGACCTACTCTTTGCCTCTGAATTACTTCCATTATAAACTGTCTTTAAGTCCATGCCAGTTGTGCCAAAGTGAAAAGATATAGTAAATATAACCCCTAAGGAGAACTCAGTCATGCAATGTAACATATATTCCTGAACATTTGGTTTGAGTCCATGTTTTTTACATTAACTATTTAATTGCCACTTGATCTGGTTCTAAACAGCTGAAGACAGCTGAGGTAACACATGAAACATGGGGATATCTAGGAAGGACTAAAAACTGAAAATTAATAAATCTGAACAGGTTCAATTGTGTTGGCCAAAGTTTCTATGGGCACAATGAATTCTAAAAATTAATTGTAAAACTGACTTAAGAAACAATTGTAGAACACTTTTTTTAAAAAAATAAAAATCCTTGGGTAAGGCATCAAGTATCATTTCACTGAGAATCCAATACATTGAAATAATCTTAATATTCTTGTGTATTGTAAAAAAATTGGATTGATATTTTGAAATGTACCTCTTATAGGACTTTACAATCTACTTGGTGATCTAGTTTGAGATAAAATATTTCATGTTACCTTCCTTCCTTCATTTTTTAAAATAAACTCCTCATGAATAATTATAGCTATTTGCTATTGATTAAAATATCTAAATTTAATGAGGATGAACACATTTATATTTTTTAAATGAACTGATGGTAAAATATCTTCACAATTTGTTCAAAGTTGAGGTTGAGAATGGGAATAGAAGAACATAATTAACATATAATTATACACATGTAATACACACTCTGCAGTTTTAAAGTAAAACATATAATATTACATGATTCAGAATTTCTCAAGTAGTGAAACAGTAATCCTCTGAGGTGTTAAAAGTTGTTTAATGAAAAGCGTCCAAAATCAAGTAAGTTTGGTAATGCTGAATTATTATTTTATTCCTCTTTATACTTATTAGCATTCTAAAGTCTAGAAGTTCTGCCATAAAAATACCCATTTAACTTTGTTTAACTTAATGAATCCAAAACTTATTCATCTTTGGAAGCTCTCCTCTCTCCAGAACACTTATTAATAGCACATGGGACTCTAATATTCTATGGAACATTCTCTGGGAACAGTTGACATAGAATATAAGTAAATAATAATGTATTATACACACAGAGGTGCACATAATAAATACAGTGCATTACCCCTGAGTAAAGGGAGCAGGCAGTCTTGACATAAGCTGTATACTTGGAAGCTTTGCAACTGAATGCTGTGCCTTGAATATAGTAGGTACTCAATAAATATCTACTGAAGTGAACTGATTTTATTTTGTACTATCCCCAGCCTATCTCCCCACCTCCAAAGACCAGAATCCTATAGCACTCACTGAAGCTATTTTTTTGCCTACAGTAAGACAAGCTAGGTTATTATGATCCCTTGTAATTAAAACCCTTTGCTCAGCAAAGAAAAAGAACTTTTGGTGGTTGTAAGATTTCAGCCTTGAAACCTTAGCATGCTGAAATAGATCATGTCGTCGTTAACCATCGGAGGATTGTTTTCTCAATGTTACATGACCTCTGCCCCGGTTGAAGGGGGCGTTTGTCTTCAGGGCTCACTGCTCTTCCTGGGCCTCATGCTTTTTCACCATTCTGTGCCCTGATGACGTTTCTTCTTTTAGGGTGTGATCATTCCAGGTCTATAGTTGTGCTTCCCATCGCCATGCGAGCTAAGGTGCTGAAGTTCACTTGTGAAATTTAAAATAATGTTTTTATGTTGACCTAGTTCCCAAAGTTTTCTATGAACTCGAACAAACATTTTAGTGCCTACTGAATTTTGAAACTACAGAGGTGAAATATAGACCATTTAAAGTAGTGTCGTGGTGTAATAACAAAGCTTGAACATAACCAATAGTTACAGTTCTGGGTGATAACAAATAAGTTCAAAGTATGCACAGCAGGCAGTGTTATCTCAGAGCAGAGTAATCACCTGTGTGGCCACAAAAAACTGTCAGATTCCTTGCCTTTCTCCTTCCACCATACACCTGTAAAAAAAAAAAAAAGTCCCTCCTTCTTATGCCTTCAGAACCCAAACCTGAAAAACTCCCACAACTAGGCTAAAGGATTAATTTAAAATTTATGATTACATACTCCAAATAAGCTCTCAGCAAAACTGAGTAATTTTGTAAAGTCTTTCTGTGCTCAATTTGGAGTTCTTGAACAGAACTCACCAGTTCAGCTTCTCTTCTTAAAACTTCCTGTTCTCCCACTCTTTAAATATGACTCTCATTGAAATCTTACCTCATTAAGAAGAAAATAGAAGACTCTACAGTAATACCCTCATCTTACCGCTATCAAACTTACAGGTTATAGGCATCTGCAAGTTATTGCCTTCCTCCCTATAATCGTGGAATTAGTGTTTCTCCTTCAATGAAAAGTCAGAGCCTCCACTTCTGCCTCATATAAAGATTTATCTCTATAATTATTTCTCTTTTCTACTTAGTTAATATCTCCCTCTCTGTTGGAGCATCCTGCCAGCTTAACATCTTCTAACATCTCCTATGTTGAAAACCAAAAGATAGAGAAGGAGGAGGTGGAGGAGGAGGAGGAGGAGGAGGAGGAGGAGGAGGAAAGAAACTTGTCCTTTAAGCACTCTAACTTCCAACCTATTTCTCTGCCCTGCTTATCACATCCAAATTTATTGAATAAAACTGTCTACATACTCTGCTTCTGCCTCCTCACCTCTTCTTCACTTTTCAATCTCCTCCAATCTGGCCCCATTCCCATATCTTCATTGATGCTGATTTTTGTCATTTAAGCCAATACATTCTTCTCTGTTCTCATCAATATACAACACGACATCCAAGCCCTTCTCAGAGCTCTCCGTGACCTTGGCTTCTCTATCTGTTCTCCTGGTTATTTTCCTACTACATCGTACACTATTTCTTTCATTCTCCTTTGATAGTCTCTCTAACAACAGCAATTCTTTAGGACTTGGCTCTCCCCTTTTCTTCGGCTGAATTTTCTTATATAATGACCCCTCCCATTTCCATGGCTTTATTTATTTTTTATTGCATCATGACTCCCTCGAGCTTCAGAGTCATATCTAATTATCTAGTTGAATATATTCCATTACTGTCTCACTTCAGAAAGGATCATGAGGTGGCCTCATTTATCATTCTACTCCACTCATTACAGGTGTGGGAAGTCTTCCCTTCCAGACCATCATCTTACCACTGAGTATCTAGGGCTTTCTCGTGTATTGTGAGTCATGGGGACAGTACAAAATGATTTGTCTATTTGTCCACATGGGGTAAATCAGAGAAGGGTCAAGCAAAATCTGAGGAACCGATAGTTGTCACTCCTGCTGAGCAGTGACTGGGAGAAGTGCCAGAGGCTATTGAGAAGATCCCTTTATTAAACATTGAAAAGAACAGCTTGTATAATCTCTGAGTACAGGGGATGGACAGTGATTACATGAAAGTAGACCTGGATGCTCATCAGATGATGACTTCCACATGATTTCTAGGCACCTTAGCAATGCTCCTCACTGTGGCCCTTTGCTGAGCTAGTAGTATCCATTCCTGTCCATGTGGCCCATGTAGGTCTAGCCCTCTTGACCTATACCACCAACCTCTCTACTCTCATCACTTTCATCTCTTTGTTCTTTTTTTTTAATTCCAGGCAATAATTTCATTTTTGGCTGCTGGGAAAGGGGTTGCAAGAGTGGGTGAGGGCACTGTGGGGCAAAGGCCTGATTTCCCTGGTTGTGTCTCTCCCAAACATTTTATCCATGTTAGGAATCTGCTCTATATTCTAAAGGGATCCAGTGTCAGGAAGACTCCCTCTTTTCTCTGGATGTTACAGTCAGATCCTCTTAAATCAATTAAGTCTGGAGAGTAGCTTGGCTGTTTGAATTGGGGTTGAGGATAGAAGTAAACACCAGGTAATATATCAAGTTAGTATCCTACCAAGATGTCTGTATTAGCTCATAACAAAATGACATACACTAGGTGACTTAAACAACAGACATTTATTTGTCTCACAGTTCTGAAAATGGAAAGTCCAAAATGAAAGTCTGGCAAGGTTCAATTTCTTCAGCTTCCTGATGGTGACTTTCTTA